>SKCR01035471.1:0-108939 GCA_019454045.1 Zanthoxylum bungeanum
TCGGAGTGCCAGTCATTGCTGCTCCCCTCTACAGTGAGAGTAAACAAGGTTAAGAATTCCCATATTAGTGCATCTTCATTTTCATTTATTATCTTTTTATTTATTTTTATTATTTCTTCAGTGATATATTTATCGGGCTTTATAAATCTGCATTTTAACAGAGCCACTTACAATGCAATAGAATGGTGCAGCTACAGAATACCCATACATGCTAGTAAAAGAACTGAGTAAATGACATACTAGAAATTTGCTTTCGCAACTGTTGTACGCTTCCTTGAAGTTTTTTAGCTTGATTTTCTTGTTGCACGCTAATATACAAGTACCCTCGTCACTGTACTGACCACAGAGATTCTTTATAGTCTAGTTAACTGATCCATGTTTCTCTAATCAGCTATCCATGAGTAGAACCTTATTTGTAGTTCAGTAACATTTCTTCTGAACTTTTAAATATGTAAAGAATGGAGTTATCAAACCCACAAACATTGAGGAACTTTAAGTAGCAAAGGCCTGACGATACCAAACCACCTAAAACATATAGGTAATCTGGTTTCAGGTTGAAGTAAATGAAATCAGAGTTTCTCACTATCTTCCTTTCTTGCAACTGCAGATATCAAGACTCACATACAACAGTGGAGGTCAATCCATTTTGGCATTAGCATCAAATGGCGTTCATCTAATGTGGAGATGGCCAAAGAATGAGCTGACTTTAAGTGCCAAGGTGAAAGGGAGTCAGACAAGTCCTTTCATCAATTTGAGTTTCATACTGTTGAAAGTTTTGATTTGAACTGTGGTTCTTATTGTCATCGTGAAAATCTGTTAAATATAGGCAACTACCAAGGTTCCTCCTCGCTTGCATCAACCAAGGAACAGCTCAATGGTAAATGACTCTACAGGCAGCAATTCTCAAGAGGCTTTGCCTTGTTTTGCTTTGTCCAAGAATGATTCATATCTCTTTTCAGCATCAGGAGGGATGATTTCCTTGTACAATGTGATGAATTTTAAGGTAAGCTCAAGAATTACACGAATTACAACAACCATTCAAAAGTTTCTAATGTTGATTCGCACATCATATATTTAAAGCTTTAGTCACAGAAACTGAACTATTATCATATTCTCAATTTTTTTTTCCTTTCTAAATGTGCATAAGATGAAAACATGTGCAATCTTTCCTTTCATAAGCTTATAAAAGTGCTTGAAAACAGGTGGTTTGCTTATTTTCTACTTGATTGTTTCACTGGTTAAAATTTTAAAAATCAAGATGTTCTCATGTCGATGTTAACAATTATTTTTGAGTCTAACTGACTGTTCTACGACATTGGTGGGTATGCATAGACAATAGTGAGCATTATGCCTCCATCACCTGCAGCTACTAGTCTTTCCTTCAGCCCCCGAGATAACAATGTAATTGCCATTGGCATGGATGATTCCAGAATAATAATATATAATGCCCGGTCTTCTGAGGTATATCTTCCACCTACATTTTACGCGCTTCAAAATGCCCATCTTTCAGAGAATCCTAGTTAATGTTTCTCATTAAATTCATTGGCACAGGTCATAAGCAGGCTTGTGGGTCACTCTAAAAGAGTCACTGGCCTTGCCTTCTCTGATGCTCTAAATATACTTGTTTCATCTGGAGCAGATGCCCAGGTTAGTCCTTGATATTCCGTCATGTATACACACTTGACCCCAATTATACATCTTACGTGTGAAATTTTTGTATATTCATTGGTGATTGAGAATTTCATTTTCCACTTATGTTTTCATTTCCTTGTGCAGATTATTGTGTGGGATGTTGATGGATGGGAAATACAAAGATGCAGATCCTTGCAGAGTCCTGATGGGGTAATGACACTAGCACCATCTGATACACACATCCAGTTTCATCAGGACCAGACTCGTTTCCTTCTTGTACATGAGACTCATCTAGCAATATATGATGCCAAGTACCTAAATTGTCAGAAGCAGGTCTGTTGTGAACTTCCTGTCTTTGTAGTTTTCATATGAGGGTGCATGGATGGTCTTGTTTGAGGGCTTAAACCAAAAATATCGTGTGTTTGGTACTTACAGTGGTTTCCAATAAGTTATGCGCCAATCTCCCAAGCAACATTCTCATGCGATTGCCAGATGGTGTTCACCACCTTTGTAGATGGAACAGTGTCAATATTTGATGCTTCAAATCTTGACGTACATTGCCAGATATTATCCACAGCTTACCTTCCTCCTACTACTACTAGGTACTTGGTGCAAATCATTATGATGTTGTCTGATTAAAATATTCGGTGAAAATCAATTCCATTGATCATATATGTTGTTGTGTTTAGCCATGACTCAAATCTTTTAACATTTCTGTTACTGCAACAGTCTCCATGTGTATCCGAATGCTATAACTGCAAACCCGAAGAAACCAACTCAGTTTGCAGTGGGACTAACAAACGGAGGAGTATATGTAATTGAACCTAATGAACCTGGCGATACATGGGTCGTGCTGCCATCAGATGAAAGTGCCTCTACATCTGGAGGTGACTCAGTTTTGGATGGAGGCTTTAACTTTGCTTAAGCCCGCTTCTGTGTACAAGTAAATGCTGAATGCACTGACCTAATTTTATTTTGCATATATGGTATAAAGTGACTGTGAACCTCAATTCAAAAAGAAAAAAAAAATTGAAAAAGAATGCTGCAGTATTTTGATATGTATATGCTGATGCTGATGCTGATGCTGGATACAAGTGTTTTATAAAATAAAATGAAAGTAAATTTAAATTATTAAATAAACAAGAAGTTTTCAAATGAAAATAAATTCAAATTATTTTTATTATGGTTATCAGCGGATTAGGCAACACAACTTGAATTTACATGTTCTCAAGGGGCATGACTTGGTGGTGTAAGATTTAGCATCTCACCTTGAGGTTCTTGGTTCAAATCTACGGAATGCGTTTCTTGTAAGAGCCTGAGACAGTTGATAGTTTTACTTGTTCCGTTTAAGCCCAGAATGGGTGGTTTGACGGTGGGATTTTCAACGATTTCAAAAAAAAAAAAATTGTTCATAATTGAGGGTTGAATCTATCTGAATATTACTTTCAAGAATTTATATCCCAAATGATTTATTAATTCAGAATGAATCAAAGATCGGCTCATTTCAAAATAAGGGGTTGGTAATTTTATTGAAATGGAGAAAATCAATCAGAGACCACTTCATTTTTTTTTTTTTGAAGAAGAAGAGACCACTTCATTTAGGCTCTTTGCTATAACGGTAATTGTAAGTCCTTCCAAACCCAAAACTAGTTTCCCATTTTGGAAGTTATATCTTATCTTGATCCGATCCAACCGACTAATACTTTCATCCTTATCCACCCAATCCGGCCCCCATATTCATCAAATCCGTTGGTCCACTACCCCATGAGTCATGAATTTGTTTGTCGCTTACACGAAAGGTTCAAACATAAAACAAAAAAGGCTGTAGTATTTTAAGATTCCATCTCTGTGGTGAGCATATTATTATGATATACTCATAATCGGAATATGATGAAATTGAAATAGATTGTAATAAAAATGGTGGATCGAAATCAAAATAAATTATTTATTTACTTTGGGAAATTACAATTGGAATAAAGTAATATTATTATTAATGTATTTATTTTATCAAATAATCGAAATAAATTGTTAACAAATTACAAAAATACTCTTAATTAAAATTATATATTAATTTATTACTTATTATATATTAATTATTAATGTATTAAATTACTTAATATTAATTTATTCTTTAATTAAATTATTATTTTATTAAAATATTAAAGATTAAATATTATTAAATATTGATTAATTATTAATAAATTTTATTTACCATTTATAAATTAGTTATTAATTTAGTTAAAATTATATATTAATTTATTACTTATTATTTTATTAATGTATTAAATTATTAAATATTAATGTATTCTTTAATTAAATTATTATTTTATCATTTATTAATTATTGATTAATTATTAATAAATTTATTTATTATTTATAAATTAATTATTAATTAATTAATTATTAACTAAATACTTTAGGAGTAAGATTAAAATTCATTATCAATAATGAGAATGTAAATCTCAATCTCATGAAAGTAGTGGAGATGAGACTCTCATTCCCAACACTTAAATGTGTGAATTTTATCCATTCTCATTTTCATTTTTGTCCTCAAATGGCGTAGCTTGTTGGTGTAGAGTTCAAGATCACATCTTGAGGTCCTGGGGCTGGATTTGAATACATGAAGTGCGTTTCTTGTAAGAACATGAGATAGTCGGGAGTTTTACCTACTCTACTTAAGCCTGAAATGAGTGGTTTGACGGCGAGATTTCCAACGATTCCAAAAAAAAAAAATCCATTTTCAACATCCTTAATGTTGTTATTTAAATCTTTGACGAGGGCAATGTGTTTGGATTATTTCCCGCTCATATGTCACTTGCAATCTTGTTCCATGGACAACGAAATTGTCTGCGGCTTGCCTAAGTTTTGTCACTGCATTTTTTTTTTTTTTTTAACATTGATGATATAAAAAATAAAATAAAATAAAGCCGAAAACGTTCTTATTTAAACTTTTCAAATGATTGAGAAGACGGAAATCTCCTTCTAGTCAACTAGTAAATCAGTTTTAAATTTATAATCTATCCGAAGTAATACTAGAAGTAGTAATACAAGTCAAGATACAGATTTTTCGTATTTAGGTTGAAAAAATTGATACCATTAACAATTATATTTTGTCTCATCAACAAATTTATTAATTATGTCATATTTGTATTATACCATATCAATATATCTATCTATTTATAACAAAAATAATATTCGTCTAATCGATGATTACCTATTTACGACATATTTTCGACTTGATTATTCGTTTTATTTTATGTAATCGTGTATTTGTGCCTTAATTATGTGAAACATATATATTTACTAATCATGTAAATGTGTCATTTAGAGTGTGTTTGGTGGGGGGTTTTGGAGGGGGGGGGAGGGGAGATGAGAGATTATTTTAAATTATGTTTGTTTGGTTCAATTTTTTGGAGGGGAGGGGAGGGGAGCAAAATCTCTCATAAGCCAATTTTAACTCCCCTCCAAAAGTGGGGGGGTTTTGGAGGGGAGAGAAAATGAGCAATTAAAATTTTAAATACATTGACTAAATTATCCCTACATATACATTAAAATCCAAAATTGTCCTAATTACAAATCCCTCTTATATTTGTTTCACCATTCAATTCTTCTTATTCTCTTCTCTTATATTTGTTTTAATTTTATTTTTAATAACATGTATTATGTAGAACTTTTAATTTTAATTTTATTCTTTGTTTAATTTTAAGATGATATAAGCCTATATTGTTTTAATTTTATTTATAAATGCTATAAGGATAAAATAGTAAATTAGTTTTAAAATTTCTTCCCTCATTTCTTGAACAAAATATATATCTAATTAAAAACTCTCACATCCTCTCCCCTCCCCTCATTTGAACCAAACACATTTAATTAAAATACATTTCCTCCCCTCCCCTCCCCTCACCTCCCATCCCCTCCATTAAAATCTCCCCTCCCCTCCCCTCCCCTCCGTTGAACCAAACCGACCCTTAAAGGGATAATATCCATATTTACTTATTTTTTACACGAATAATCACCTCCAAGTAAAACCGACTCAAAACGGAATATGTCATGACATACTCCATATGATATTCCACGACTCGCTCATCCACATGGAATCCATTATGTTAGCTAGAGTAGAATGTGATTCTTTTTCTCTGTGATATTCCCTATATTTTAAGTAAGTCAAGAATAGAATGTGACTCTTTTACACCTGTTGACAAAAAAAATCGCCCTAGAACGACATGGACGAAAGCAAGCGGGAAAGACATGTATCACTCCACAGGACGATTCGAACCTAGGACGAGGAAGAAGAGAGCAGTCATGGAGATCGCCCAACAATTAGAACGACAAAAGAACTTAGGACGACCGAAACAACGATTAGAATGACAAAAGACTCAGGAAGATCGAACACATGCTGTAGTTAATCCCACGATTATAGCAGTTAGATATTTCCCTCCACGATCAGGCAGTTATGGCCTGCAACTCAACGGTTGGGGACGTGACTCGGCAGTTGCAGGGGAGTTACGGACTGAAACCGTCTGAGCAGTTTACAAATTCCACTATAAAAGGCTCACTCATGTGAAGAAACAACCCCCGATCAAATGAAGACTCAAACAAGCATCTTATTATTTTTTATTTCGTAGTTTCATAATTTTTAGGACTGTAATTTGTGTGCTTGTGCCCCTTGGAGGCTTATTCACTTAATCAAACACCCCTTGCTGGGACTTTGTCTCAGGAGATTTGAACCTTACACGTTTTTCTTCAGGTAGAATATGAGTCCTACTCCGCCATGAATTTCAAGAAAGTGATTTTGGGAAGCTCAGCAGGTTATCTGGCCGATCATTTGGCAACCGACATAAACCTAAAATCTATGATTTTCCTTTACATGTGTCAACACGAGTCATCCCCCAGAAGCACCGTCCAGGCTGTCATCATTATTGTTGCGTGTAGCAGATGAGAAAGCAGAATTGAGGTGACAGAACCATTAGACTGCTGGCTTACTTTCGGCAAGGTCAGGCCTAGGGCAAAGAACCCGTCAATCGGTCAGGTAGCACATGGGAATCATTGCAAATGAGAACAATATCATGTTTTGGAAGTATATAAAAGGGGATGGTAGTCTCATGTTAAAGAGGATGCTCTGAATAGCAACTTGTAAACAATAGAAAAATAACAACTGTAACCTCTTTCAACTACTCGGCCATACGCCGACCCTACTAAAAAACAGGTCGACCGAGTCAGTTCTTGACTTAGTCTCCCATAACCAAACAAATTCACTATTGAGGAAGGATTTGTCCCGGGAATGGCATTCTCATATTGTCCGCTGAGACGAAAATCAGCCGTCAACAGTTGGCGCCGTCTGTGAGGAACCGACGAAAAGCGACTTCCACAGTAAGACGATAGTGGGAGGTATAGACCGTAGATTGGTGAATAGTTCAATAGCAGAATGGATGGAGGGGGAAGGATCGGAAGGAGCAGAGCAGAGCCGGAAAAAGAAAAGATCTGTATGGAAAAGGGATTGTCGGAAACAAAAGCCTTTCCTTAATGAGTTGTGGAATGGAATGTAAGAAGGTTAGCCAACGGCCATCCACACGGGTTGAGGTGTGGAATGGAATGTAATATTGTGGATGGATTACGTCCGTTGGCAGTGGCTGACCGAGTTCCTCTGTGGGAAGGTATTGCGCCCCCCGGTTTCGCAGATTACATGTACTGAATAGTCAGCCGAGGGCGAGAAGGAATGCCTATTGGGCCAGTCCTCAATTAGTGCAATGGTCTCCCCGAACGAGAAGAAAGAGCGGGTAACATAGGAAAAAATTGTAAGGTCGCGCATTTATTAAAGAAGTGATGGGCTCGCACGGAAAACGTAAAGGGCAGCTCAACAAACAATAGGGCGAGGACTTGTAGGCCGACGTCTACCACCCTGAATTCTACCTACATCAAGAAATTCACCTCGATTTCACTTCCAACTCAATTAAAGTGAATTTGGGGGACAATTGTTGACAAAAGAAAATCGCACTAGAACGACATGGACGAAAGCAAGCGGGAAAGACATGTATCACTCCACATGACGATTCGAACCTAGGACGAGGAAGAAGAGAGCAGTCATGGAGATCGCCCAACAATTAGAACGACAAAAGGACTTAGGACGACCGAAACAGCGATTAGAACGACAAAAGACTCAGGACGATCGAACACATGCTGCAGTTAATCCCACGATTACAACAGTTAGACATTTCCCTCCACGATCAGGCAGTTATGGCGCGCAACTCAACGGTTGGGGACGTGACTCGGCAGTTGCAGGGGAGTTACGGACTGAAACCGTCCGAGCAGTTTACAAATTCCACTATAAAAGACTCACTCATGTGAAGAAACAACCCCAGATCAAATGAAGACTCAAACGAGCATCTTATTATTTTTTATTTCGTAGTTTCATAATTTTTAGGACTGTAATTTGTGTGCTTGTGCCCCTTGGAGGCTTATTCACTTAATCAAACACTCATTGCTGGGACTTTATCTCAAGAGATTTGAACCTTACACGTTTTTCTTCGGGCAGAAAATTATACAAACAACACCCCCATCAACTCCTCTCTATTTCACGGCTTTACTATGCCACATAATATTATTTTTGATTTAATAATATCGATGATTACATCTGTGTAATTTATTTGTATCATTTCATTTTTCTTTTGTTTATATACTTCCCCCCGCCTTCTTTCTTGAGACTCTGTCCTCAAAATCAATCTATCTTTATGTCACCATTAATATATAATCAAATTATGTAATTTTCATGTTACTCATCACTCCAGATTTGAAATAGTTAATTAAAATTATAAGGTCCTTTGAAATAGTCTCAACTCAATTCTCAAAATAGTTTCCTTTCCACCTTCTTAATGGCCCCTCATTTTGCCAAAGGTCAATATTAAATTATAAGGTCCTCCTTTGAAATAGTCTCAACTCAATTCTCAAAATAGTTTTCCTTCCACCTTAATGGCCCCTCATCTTGCCAAAGGTCAATATTAAATTATAAGGTCCTCCTTTGAAATAGTGTCTCAACTCAATTCTCAAAATAGTTTCCCTCCACCATCATGGTCCAATCCATAATGGCCCCTCATTTTGCCAAAGCCAAAAGTGTGATATAGAAATTAAATGAAAATTAAATAATTTTAATCTCGATATTTTAATTTCCATTTAATCTTTCTATCAATCTGTGTCCATCAAACTTTCCACCAAGTCCAACTTCAAAATTCATGAATCATAAATAGATCCCAATTGCATTCAAGGTCTAAATAGAAGTCCGTATTGAACGTCATGACGCTTGTATCATGATTCATAATACCTGCAATGCAAAACACGAAATAACACCCACATATTATCAATTTAAACAAAATAATAAATAATAACAACGAATGAAGAATATATACCTGGTACCAAAGACTGCGTAACTCTCGGAAAAGATAACGGCAATAAACCTAACGGACGATAAACCAATGACGTTAGTTAACGGCGGCGAACACAACGCACGTCCTAACACTGCAAGCACAACAGACGTATGGAACGTCACTCTTCAAATGGAGTCTCTTTGCAAATTATGAATTGATTTTTAAATAATAATAATAATCCCCAATTATGGTTATTAATTTAATTATTATGAAGTTATTTTTTTTGTTAAAATTGTGAATAAAAAAAAAATTAATGTCCGAATATGATCTCCTTCCATTGCAAATTTGTACAAAAGCACAAGCTCCTCAACCTATGTCCCAAAAAAAAATTATCTAGGGTTTCGAATTTCAATGTCGCCAAACAACACTTCTTCGTTGACTCAGCTACAGCATCGGTGCAAATCTCACCGAGGTCATCGCGCCAACTCGTCCAGGTCGACTCTGTTTTTGGAACTAAAGCAAAAACCACCCAACCTGTGAACAAAAACTAAGGATCCTCAGCTTTCAACATGATACAGAGTCGACTCGCCCTCGGCTGAAACGCGGCGCGTCGTCTTTGGTGATGCGACGAAGGACGAATTAAATCTCTCAACGATCTCTTCATCCACTCTCCTTCGACGCCACCGATTCTCACCAGAGAGTTCGTCATGGCGGACCTCCTCATATTCAAGCTGTTCGATTGATACGACGCCGTTCCGTTACTGTGGCTGTTGACTCGGCTGTTCTTATGTAGACTGCACCGGAACGAGCCTGGATGCGTCGTAGGCGAACACATACACGTCTTTTTCTGAAACGAGATGTGATTGTTTTGCTTCGTAACAGAAATCGATCTATTAGGAGATATAGATCTGTCGATTGAGAAACGAAATGAAGGAGCAGCAGCAGCAGATGCTGACGTGTACAAATTGACACGGGTCGGAGATGCAGATCTGTGGTGGTTACTATGGCGGTTGAAAAAGGCAGAAGGTGGAGAAGAGAAACTGGAGCTTGTTGAAGAAGCAAAAGCTGATGATGATGATGATGAGGATATTCGATTTACTGTGTGAAATCTACCGGACGGCGATAGCGATCGCAAAACTGGACCGCTTGTTTTTCTCGATGATGACGTTGCCATTTGTAAAAAGAATCGCAAAATCTTTTTAAGAAAAATTAGAAGAGAGAGAAATATAAGACTTTAGGTTTTGATTCCCCTAAGGGCCCCCGAGGCTTTGCTAGTTTGGCAAACCTAACGAGTCTCGAGGGCAGAATTTATAGAATGTAGAAACGAGGGTGGGTTGTAAATTATGTGAAATGTTGGGGGTAATAGCGGTTTTTGGCCTTGACCATGGTTAGTATTAACGAGTGGGTGTGGTCAGATAGTTTGTCGGCATTGGGACATTCTGATCCAACGGCTGGTATGATGTTGACAGGGTAAAGCTACAACAAATGGAGCCGTTTGGTTTACCGCTTTTCTGGGCAACTGCAGAGGCTGCCACGTATAGAGGTTCGGGTAACGGTCATATGTAAGAGTACGAGAATGTGGCAGTGATTTCCAGCTATTTACAACCTGCCATTGCTTAGACTTTTCGCGTGGCGTAACTGTCCCTCATCTTTTAATTTAATAACCACCATGTCCTCAATATGTTTAATTTCTATTTTGACCCTTTAGAATTTAATAAATAAGGAAAATATAAGAGAATTACTGTCGTACTGTTAATGTTGAAATAGAATGTTACTCGCTCAAATTTAACGCGACGTTGACAACTTTTGAGAATTTATTTGGAAAAATAGTACTTTCTTACCTTATTTTACATACTAATAAATGTGAAAGCGGTTATAAATTTATAAAAATGATGATATATGCACATAATAATATACAGTGAAATATATGTGTGTATATATATATATATATCACTGTTTATATATAGAAATTGTGCAGATCCAAAGTTGAGGGGATGAGATTTTGGTGGTTTGAATCCTTCAACCAAACATTACTAGTTAAGTAAGGGTGGAGTATATTGACTCAACCA
The DNA here is from genome assembly GCA_019454045.1 of Zanthoxylum bungeanum. Classification (NCBI taxonomy): domain Eukaryota; kingdom Viridiplantae; phylum Streptophyta; class Magnoliopsida; order Sapindales; family Rutaceae; genus Zanthoxylum; species Zanthoxylum bungeanum. Next base: position 11,060 of record SKCR01035471.1, read on the forward strand.
AAGTCACTTATGGCTTCCATTCTCAAAGCCAGATATTTAAGAAATACAACTTTCCTTTAATGCCAACGTGGGTTACAACCCCTAGCTTCATTTGGAGAAGTATTGTATGGGGCAGAGATGTGTTAAAAAAGTGGACTCGATTGAGTATTGGTGATGGAAGTAAGACCTTGGTGTATGAATGCAGTTGGATCCCAATAGACAACAACTTCCAACTCATCTCAGTACCTTCCCTCCCACTTGATACCAAAGTTGAAGAACTGATACTGGGCGGCAATAGGTGGAATGAAGGGATAATCAAGCAGCACTTCTTGGAGGTGGATGCGCATGACATCCTGAGTATTCAACTGCCTAGACCACCTCGGGAAGACCGGGTATGCTGGCACTTTGATAAAAGGGGGAGTTTCTCAGTGAAGTCAGCTTACTATTTAGCCATGAAGAATTTATAGGGGCAAAATATGAAGGACCGACAACAAATGACAGGCTATGGAGGACAATATGGGGTCTAATCTCACCACCGAAGATCAAAGTGTTTCTTTGGAAAAGTCTCGCGAGGCTGCTTCCAACAGCAAACAACCTGGTGAAGTGGAAAGTGTTACAAGAAGTCAGATATCAGCGATTCCGTAAGACAGTGGAAACACCAGAACACGTTTTTTTCGTTGCAAAACATCAAGGGCTTGCTGGAACCACTCTCAATATGAAACCTTTATCTCGGCCAGAGGTATAGGGGACTGCCGATTATATTACTTTAGTTATTCAATGAGCACACCAATAATGAAGTGAAGAAATTTGTTGGGATCATGTGGGATATTTGGGCAGGGAGGAATAACTACATATTTAGAGGTCAAGCAATGTATTAGAGACACATTCTGGCAAGTGCTGAAGCAGTACACAGCTCCTATGAGGCAATCAAGATTTCAGATGGGACCGTGAAGTCTCAAGCTCAGGAAATGAATACACAAATATGGACATTTCCTCTTAAAATTTGGTTAAAAGCTAATGTGGATGCTGCTTTCAGCAAAGATAGAACGGAACTAGGACTGTGTGTGATTATCCAGGACCACAACTGATAGTTATTGCGGTTACAATAAAGGTTACTGCCTCTAATAGAGATGTGGAAGTGGCTGAAGCTAGAACCATTCTCTTTGGAGTGAATAAAGTGTTGAAAGCAAAACTATCATCCCCTATTATTATAGAATCAGATGCGGTGAATGTGGTTAATCTTGTACTTGGTAAGGGGTATAGCCTCAAGGAAACAAGGTGGATTATAGAGGAAATCCTTATAGCCACTCGGTCCTTGAATGTGGTAAAGTTCTGGTTTCGATCGAGATTTTATAATGAGATTGCGCATAAATTAGCTAAGATAGCATGTAACGTCTTTGTATTGTGCTTTTGGCAGGGGGATTTTCCCTCATGCATCGGTTGTATTTTGTGACGTTGGTTTTAATATATTTCCTGTATGGGCCAAATTTGGGCCAAGGGTAAAATCATCCTTTCACTCCGAACCAGCACCAAACACAGCCCAGAATAGTGACCCGGTCCATAAAACTTTCCATTATTAAAACATAACAAAACCATCAGCTAGAGAACAAACTACTTTACCACCAAAACCAACTCCACATGCAAAATTATTCTCCCCCGCCGAAAGCAGAGACAATAAGCATGTTATGGGGACCTCTTTCCCATGTGCCAAACTAGAGAATTCATCTTTCTCCACCTATAAAAGGAAGCATAATTCATGAGGTCAGGGGGGATTGATTTATGAGATTGGGGACTTCTCACATTCAAGCTTCACTTCTCACATTGAAGTTTTTGCTCTCAGACACTAGCTCTCTCAGAGCTCTCCATCCTCTTATACACATACCACCGCCCTCACGGCCACCCAATGAGTTCAAGGTAACATCAAACCTTGCTTTCACATTTACATATTTACTGCTCATTTCATACTACTGACTTGAGCATCGGAGTGCCCCCGGAACCCACCACACCGATGGGCAGTCTACTCCCGCTCACTCTACATTTGTCTTGCAGGATCGCTATTGCCCCAACCTATAAATTCTCGATTGTGGACCTCGGCCGAAAACCAGCATCCATAATTTGGCGCCCACCGTGGGGCTTTAGCGATTCATAGCAGGCAAATATATCTCAGTCTACAATCCTTACAAACATAACTATCCGTAGCTTCAAGCAGCGAGCAGACACCGGATTCTACAGCCGCCCAGTTAGCCATCATCCAAGAACGACTATGAAATTTGGAGGGGAAAAGTTCAACCATGTAAAGCTTCAACACTGACCTATTAAAACAATTTGAACAAATCTCTACTACCTCCCAACGATGAGGAGATCCAGACCTCCCCAATCATCCTACCCTTTGATCCAACATTGGAGACATTCACTAATGAAGCAAACGATAATCCATAATTTGGCTTGAATGACAGCTGAATAAATCTCTTCCACCACACGACGAGTTGAAACTTTTTTCAGCATGAGGTGGTTTGCCTCATTTTCTTCAACATTCACATTAAGCTTGATGAGGATTGGAGAGTATTTTGAGCATTGAGCAATATGCAATCCTTATTAAAGAATTATCAGCCCATGAACAAACCCAAAGTCCACGAGCGCAACACCCATCTCCAACAAAGAAACAAAAACCAAACCAGCTACAAGTATTTGTGACCACATTGCAGGCCCAAAAAATAAAAGCTAGTCCAAATAGATAGACCAGCTCAAGATGATATTGTTCAGCTTAACAACCGAAAAACAGCTTATACCAAGCAAACAAGTGTCGTTTCCTCTACGCACATCCCAGCCTACACTCGAAAGCCTAGTCCATGCTACACAAGTAGCTTACCAAACAACCAAATGGGAATACCAAATAGACTTTTAGTCCAACATCAAGCTGTAACTAGTGCAGCTCAACGAGCATTACCAGCCCAATCGACTCAAGCAGAGGCCTCAACAAACTAATTCTGCCAACAACCAGCCTACCTAACTCAACCAAATTTGCATGTCCATTCGTTACAACCACAAGCCCACAACGAGCCCAATGGGTGCTCAATCACAGATGCGGGCCCGACCATGCTCACATTTTTAGAAGTCAATCGTCTGAAAAGATAGCAACCAGTCACATGAACCAAACGTAACAACCATGCATATGAAGCCTTAATAACATAAAATACCGACCCCACCTAGAAAGTCAAACCAGGGTAGCTACCCTGAAAATAATTGGAAGCTGAAGGGGCGTATTTCATGCTACATGCACATGGTGTGACCTCGTCTACGTGGGATGAAAAGTTGCTACATGCCTACAGTCCCTATGAGAGTAAAAGATGTTCTTTTGAGGAGCTATGACACTTGGTGCCATGCTACCTATGCATTGTGATTTTCTTGGATCGAAATGCCCTTCAATCTCAACATGTGTGTTGGAGTGTAGGCAATTGGAATCTTGGTAGTTTACTCATGGGTCCTACACTTTCTTTAACCTGCATGCGCGAGTCATCCACCATAGTTCACGCTTCTTCCAACATTTTGCCAACTAGAAAATCAATGTGCGTGGAGGTTGGTATTCGACCTTTGTATTTTGGCAGTCTACGTGTGGCTTCATTTGTGTATGATAAAAATGGCCATAGCTTCTTGGCCTTTTGTGCATGGAGTCTAGCATTTGTCCTTTGTATTTTGGCGTGTGGCTTCATTTATGTAGGATCAAAATGGCCATAGCTTCTTGGCCTTTTGTGCATGGAGTCTAGCATTTGTCCTTTGTATTTTGGCGTGTGGCTTCATTTGTGTAGGATCAAAATGGCTATAACTTATTGGCCTTTTGTGCATGGAGTCTAGCATTTGTCCTTTGTATTTTGGAAGTCTACGTGTGGCTTCATTTGTGTAGGATCAAAATGGCCATAGCTTCTTGGCCTTTTGTGCATGGAGTCTAGCATTTGTCTTTTGTATTTTGGCAGCCTACATGTGGCTTCATTTGTGTATAATCAAAATGGCCATATGTAGGCATTGCATTTTCGCATGTGAAACCCGATGATGAGTCTCAGTTGGAGGCACTACCTTTTTAGCTAATGATATTGCGGGAAACAGAGGTCGGAAGGGGAAATTCAGAATAAGTACGTCATCAAGTTCATTTCACAAGTTCACTGTCTTCGTTAGTGCTGCGTTCGAATGGGCGTTCGTGTAGCGTTCGAATGGGCGTTCGAACGGCGTCGGTGTTTCTGGTTTTGCTGCTAGCCTCGCACCTCAGCCCAATTAGCCCCCCAAAGCCCATAAAACACATCCCAATTAATAAAACACATTTAAAACACATGGGAAATTAAATTAAATATTAAATAAAATAATTAAACCATTTACCAATTAATAAAACATAAAATATAATCATACCTAATAAAGATAAATCAAATATATTATATACTAAACTTAACAAATATCATGCCTAATTAAAATCAATCATAACAAATTAAATATTTTGTATTCCTAATCTAGCCAAGATTTGTCCCCCCTCAATCTAATCCTTTCCTTGTTGAATACCAAATCAAATCCTCCATTTAATGCCAAAATCCCTTCCTTGTGAGACAAGGTGAAACCCTAGCCATTCTCTATATAAACAACCCCTAACCAAGACATGCATCCTCTAGCTCATACAGATAACTCACACAAAAATCACAACACAAAGAGCCTTAGCCACTCACGGCAATAGCAACAAGAAGAACATAAACAATTCCCTTCATATCCTCCACTCCATAACCGAAAACAGCACCCCCCTAAACCTCTACCCATCACCGAAAATCTCCCCCATACAACAGCCCTCCATCACCGAAAATATACTTCCAAACAGTAGCCCAAACACACCCCAAACAGCCCTTGAAACACGCCTGGACAGCAGCCCAAACCACTCCCAAAACAGTCCCTAAAATCCCTTAAAAGAGTAACATAAACTGCACTTATAACCCTTGAAATAACCACACAAAACTACACTAAAAAACCACGAAAAAACAATCGAACAGTTCGTTGAAATGTTAAGACAGTGACCTGAACAGTGAGCAGAAGATACAGAAGAAACAGCAGCAAAACGGAGACCAGACGGCAAGCAAAGCAGCAAAACAGTGAGCTAAGACGCTGAACTAGTGAACCGGAAGAATAAGGAGCTTTTACCCCTTCCGATCTCCGCGAAACGCAAGTCCGAAGACGACTTAAAAGGTTAGACCTGAGGGTACTTTCCACACTCATCTTTATTCAATTTTTTCTATTTATTTTGACTGTATTTTAATTATTTGTTGAATCTTGCGTGTGTATGATGCGTGTTGCGGGTATTGGATGAATGAAAGAGTGTCGTCTCTTGTGGTATACAGGATGGAAACCCATACGTAAATTTCGTAGCCGAATCCGAATGGACGGTAGTGCGGTCTGTACTTGGGATACAACTTCACGTACCGCTTGAGTAAACGGCACATTCTTTTGTTTCATGTTGCTTTGATTTATTTATTTATTTTTCGTCACTTGAATTCTGCATGTTGCTTATTTATGTATGATTCAATCAAGCGCATGGGCTTAGTAAGTGGAATGAAAGATCCCCTATGGGGAGGGGTTAAAGCCCTTTACCACGATGCTTCGCCGCGCCGGTTGATGTGTGTTCGGTTGAATGCAAGATACGTTCAATCGGACATACTACGTTCGATATTATTGCTTTTAATTCTTTGTATGCATAATTCAATCGAGCGTATGGGCTTAGTAAGTGCAATGAAAGATCCCCTATGGGGAGAGGTTAAAGCCCTTTACCACGATACTTTACCGTGCCGGTTGATGTGTGTTCGATTGAATGCAAGATACGGTCAATCAGGCATACTAAGTCTTATATTATTGTTTTTTTAATTCTTTGTTTGCATGATTCCATCGAGCGCATGGGCTTAGTAAGTGCAATGTAAGATCCCCTATGGGAAGGGGTTAAAGCCCTTACCACGATGCTTTTCCGCGCCGGTTGATGTGTGTTCGGTTGAATGTAAGATACGTTTGATCGGACATACTAAGCTTGACATTGTTGTCTTTATTCTTTGTGTTGCATGCATCAGGTCTGGTTCCATTAGAACGTGTTCTCGAACGCTACACGAACGTGAACCTTCTGTTTATCGTTCGAACGCGTTCTCGAATGCTACGCGAACGCACACGCACTTCCTTAGTCTCATCATGCATCAGGTCTGGTTCCGTTCGAACGCGTTCTCGAACGCTATACGAAAGAGAACCTTCTGTTTACCGTTCGAACGCGTTCTCGAACGCTACGCGAACGCACACGCACTTTCTTAATCTTATCATGCATCAGGTCTGGTTCTGTTCGAACGCGTTCTCGAACGCTATACGAACGCGAACCTTCTGTTTACCGTTCGAACGCGTTTTCAAACGCTACGCGAACACGCACCCACTGAACTAAGTCCTTTTCATCAGATTTCATACATAGTTTTCCTAATAGCTATCCCCACATGTATGAATACAATGTGTTTGATGTATTACAATTCATATGCCTATGTCATGATAACATTTGAGTATTATTTCTTGTGGTATATCGGATGGAAACCCAGACATAAATTCCGTAGCCGATTCCGAATGGACGGTAGTACGGTCTGTACTTGGGATACAATTCCACGTACCACTTGAGAATGTGCTCACATGTGTGCTCATGTGGTTAGTATGTGTGCTTGTGTTTTCTTGAATATAATATGCCAGTGAAGTTGTATGTTTGTCGCTCCTTTGATGTACTTTCAAGCATGCAATCTTAGATGTGAAATATATGTAAACTTAGGCGTAATTTTTATTTTGTACATGTGAATTTAGAAGCATGATACTCTTGGAAATAAGTGCTACTTAAGCCTGATTAAATTATTACATAAATCCTTTCATTACAAGTGGCATAAGTAAGTGACCATTCCGAACCCAACGATTTGAGGTCTTCCCTTGCGAGGGGTGAGTGCGGCCTTAAATCTCATTTTCCCGGTTCATACCGGGTGGAGACTCCATTATTCTCCGGTTTAGTCCCCCGTGGCTACTCCGTACTCCCGACCGGCCCGCGAGCCCGGGACAGCATGCGTCATCCAGTTTCTGTGTCCCACAGTCCTGTGGAAGTTAATGAAATTGTGGTACCTGGGTTTGAGATCTTCCAGGATATGTTGGGTAAGAAGCTGATAGTTGAAGAAATTGTGGAGAAAGAAGAAGAGAATTGGGAGGAAGAACTGATGAAGTTGGAGAGCCTGACTCTGGGAGAGGACGAAAAGCCTGAGGAAGATCTGATTGCAGAGGAAGAAGTGTCTATAGATGATGAAAACATTTACCTTCCTGATTTGTTTGAATGTACTTCCGCATTATCCAATAATAAAGACATCTCTTTTGCTTACTTGCCTGAGTCATTTCCATTTACACTACACGAATCAAGCATATTTGACATCAGTTCAGCCAGAACTATTGCATTTAACTTGGGTACACTTGAGAACCCCAAGGAAATTCTGATTGCAAGTGAAGTAACCTCCGAAGAGAGGGAGAAACTAGAAGAAATGTTGGTCAGATATGCCAAAGTATTTGCTTGGTCCTATGAGGACATGCCTGGGGTAGACATAAATATTGCCCAGCACACAATACCAACTTATCCGAATATGAGACCAGTAAAACAGAAACTCCGACGGATGAGACCAGAATGGGCTGAGAAAGTCAGAGAGGAAGTTAAGAAACAGATAGATGTGGGGTTTTTGGAAGTAGTAAAATATCTTGAGTGGTTGGCTAATATAGTACCGGTGCCGAAGAAAGATGGGAAGGTCAGAATGTGTGTAGACTACAGAGATCTCAACAAGGCTTGTCCGAATGATGATTTTCCTCTGCTGCATATAGATGTTTTGGTTGATAGTGCGGCTTTATCTGCTATGTATTCATTTGCAGATGGGTTTTCAGGTTACAATCAGGTTCTCATGGCTGAGGAAGATAAACACAAGACTGCATTTGTTACCGAGTGGGGTACTTATTGTTACAAGGTGATGCCGTTTGGGCTTAAGAATGCGGGAGCTACTTATCAGCGGATGGCCACTACACTTTTCCATGACTTGATGCACAAAGAGATTGAGGTGTATGCAGATGACATGATGGTGAAATCAGAGACAAGGGTTGGGCATATTGAAGCACTTGAAAGGTTTCTTCAGAGAGTTGACAGATACAACCTGCGGCTAAACCCTAAGAAATGTGTGTTTGGGGTGACATCAGGGAAATTGCTTGGTCATACAGTGGGAATGGGCGGAATAGAAATAGACTCCGAAAAGATCAAGGCAATCACAGAAATGCATGTACCGAAGACAGAAAAAGAAGTCAGAGCATTCTTGGGGAAGATTCAGTACATCAGTCGGTTCATTGCCAAGTTGACATCGGTATGTGAGCCTATCTTAAAACTGTTGAGAAAAGATCAGCCAGTGAGATGGAATGAACAGTGTCAGACAGCCTTCGACAGAATCAGAGAGTACTTGGTAAAGCCACCTGTATTGAAACCTCCGAGACCGGGCAGACCTTTGATATTGTATTTGGCTATAGAATCAGAAGCACTGGGGGCAATGATGGTACAGACAAATGAGACAGGGGTAGAACATGCTGTTTACTATCTGAGTAAGAAGATGCTCCCGTATGAGGCTCGGTATCAGGAAGTTGAGAAGATCTGTCTTGCAGTGGTATGGGCTTCCAGAAAGTTGCGGCATTATTTCCAGTCTTACAAGATCCAGGTAGTGGCAAAGGAAAATCCTCTGAAATATCTTCATTCGGTGCCTTCACTAGTGGGAAAATTGGGCAGATGGTTGGTATTACTGACAGAGTTTGACATTGAGTATCTCACCTCCAAAGTGCTCAAAGGGCGAGCAGTAGCAGAGTTTCTGGCATTGCAACCTGTTGAGGGGGATCAATATAAGTTTGAATTTCCAGATGAAGAGATCCAAGCAATAACAGTTCAGAGATGGAAGATGTACTTTGACGGAGCAGTGAATTACAAGGGAGCCGGAATCGGGATCGTGATAGTACCCCCGAGGGAGAGACTTTGCCTTTGGCCAAGAGGTTGACATTCAGAGTGACTAATAACATGGCCGAGTATGAAGCATGTGCTTTCGGTTTGACAACATTGATAGCCTTGAAGGCCGGGAGTGTGGAAGTCTACGGAGGTTCTATGTTGGTAGTCCAGCAGATGCGAGGAGAATGGGAATTGAAAGAAGAACGGTTGAAGCCTTACCTCTTTCACCTCAGAAGTTGGCACAGGTTATCCCCGAGTGTAAGTTTCAGCACTTACCGAGAGAAGAGAATCAGATGGCAGATGCATTGGCTACACTTTAGCGACTTGGGAAAATCCAGAAAAGTTAGTGATGAGACCGTTGATACTGACAACAACAAGCAAACCTGTTTATGAGATAGAAAGAATTCTGGAAGTTGAGGTCGACGACGGTAAACCTTGGTATTATGACATTCAGAGGTATCTGGAACATGGTGAACTCCCGGAAGGGGTAGGCAGAAAAGACAGAATAGCCATTCAGAAGTTAGCTTCCCAGTATGTGATTTTGAAAGGGGAACTGTAAAAGAGGCAAGCAAACGGTATTCAGTTGAAGTGTTTGAGAAAGGAAGAAGCTCAGCATGTAATTGAAGAAATACACGCCGGGGTATGTGGTCCGCACATGAACGGGTTGAATATATCCCGCAAGATAGTGAGACAAGGTTTTTATTGGTCAACCATGGAAACAGACTGCGCGAAAATGGTAAAGCACTGTCATGACTGTCAAGCACACGGTAATTTGAATCATTTACCGCACACAGAGTTGCACGGGTTGTCAGAGCCGTGGCCTTTCTCAGCATGGGGGATTGATATGATTGGGGAAATTCGACTGAATGCATCAAATGGGCATCGCTTCATAGTAGTGGCAGTAGATTACTTCTCGAAGTGGGTGGAAGCCGAATCATTCCGCAATGTTACAGCAAAACAGATGGCAAAGTTTATAGCTCGGAACCTCATTTGTCGGTATGATATGCCGCATCATGTAGTGACAGACAACGGAGTTCAGTTTCAAGGAGAGACGAAGGCAATGTTGCAGAGGTACGGTATAGGCCACCACAAGTCATCACCGTACAGGCCGCAGGCAAATGGGGCAGTTGAGGCAGCTAACAAGACCATAAAGACGATTTTAGCCAAGATGACAAAGAACTGCAGGGATTGGGCCGAGAAACTACCATTTGCTCTGTGGGGGTACAGAACATCAGTAAGGACAGCAACATGGGCCACACCTTACTCTTTGGTATATGGAATGGAAGCAGTGTTACCAGTAGAAGTGGAAATACAGTCTATGAGGGTATTAGCAGAGGCAGAATTACCGGAACAGGAATGGGTCGCACAAAGGTTTGATCAGTTATCACTATTGGGTGAGAGGAGAACTAAGTCTTTGTATCGCATGCAGTTGTATCAGAAGATACTAGCCCGAGCATTCAACAAGAAATTACATCCCACCAAGATCAGAAAAGGTGATTTGGTACTTAAGCAGTCGATGCCGTCGACGACAGATCCGAGAGGAAAATTCAGACCAAACTGGGAAGGACCTTACATAGTGCAGAATGTAATGGGAAATGGAGCAGTGAAGTTATCAGACTTAGAGGGGAACGAGTTCACCGAGCCGATCAACGTAGACAGATTGAAGCAATACTTTGCCTGAGGGAGAGAAGACAGAGCAGTCGCCACGGGAATTAGCAGAAGACCTAACCCAACAGAATAAGAAAATCATTCATGCATACACGTAACATTGCATTCTCTTCGTGTTTGTTTCTGTTTTGTGTTCGCAGGTTCGAAGAAAGGAGAAAGCGGCAGAAATGAGCCAAGCAGCGTCAGCGTAATTTCAGTTTTTGGGATGAGTCCCAAGGGGCGAGGCCCATATCAGCTTGGGGGGCGAGGCCCATATCATGTCGGCTCGGGGGCGAGGCCCATATCAGCTTGAGGGCGAGGCCCCCATTGTCAGTTGTAGTTCCAGGTCGAGGTGCCCAGGGTCGAGGTACCCACTACATCATCAGTTCGAGGGCTGGTCAGCGGTGTTGGGTCGAGGTGCCCAGGGTCGAGGTGCCCACGTTGTCGGTTGTAGTTCCGGGTCGAGGTGCCCAGGGTCGAGGGCCCACTACATCATCAGTTCGAGGGCGAGGTCCCTATGGTCAGCGGTGTTGGGTCGAGGTGCCCCCGTTGTCGGTTGTAGTTCCGGGTCGAGGTGCCCACTACATCATCAGTTTGAGGGCGAGGTCCCTATTGTCAGCGGTATTGGGTCGATGTGCCCCCATTGTCGGTTGCAGTTATTGGGATGCGTCCCAGGATCGAGGTCCGCTGCAGCACCAACTCAGCTCGAGGCAGCAGCCGAGCCAGGTAAGTGAAAATGCATTGCATAACTTTGATAGGATTGTTCAGAGTCACACACTGCACAAGTCCCATCAAAGTGGGGGCGACTGTAGGCATTGCATTTTCGCATGTGAAACCCGATGATGAGACTCAGTTGGAGGCACTACCTTTTTAGCTAAGGATATTACGGGAAACGGAGGTCGGAAGGGGAAATTCAGAATAAGTACGTCATCAAGTTCATTTCACAAGTTCACTGTCTTCGTTAGTGCTGCGTTCGTTACTTCGTTCGAACGTCAGACAGATTGCGGACGTTCGTGTATCGTTCGAATGGGCGTTCGAACGGCGTCGGTGTTTCTGGTTTTGCTGCTAGCCTCGCACCTCAGCCCAATTAGCCCCCCAAAGCCCATAAAACACATCCCAATTAATAAAACACATTTAAAACACATGGGAAATTAAATTAAATTAGGCAATTGGAATCTTGGTAGTTTACTCATGGGTCCTACACTTTCTTTAACCTGCATGCGCGAGTCATCCACCATAGTTCACGCTTCTTCCAACATTTTGCCAACTAGAAAATCAATGTGCGTGGAGGTTGGTATTCGACCTTTGTATTTTGGCAGTCTACGTGTGGCTTCATTTGTGTATGATAAAAATGGCCATAGCTTCTTGGCCTTTTGTGCATGGAGTCTAGCATTTGTCCTTTGTATTTTGCGTGTGGCTTCATTTATGTAGGATCAAAATGGCCATAGCTTCTTGGCCTTTTGTGCATGGAGTCTAGCATTTGTCCTTTGTATTTTGGCGTGTGGCTTCATTTGTGTAGGATCAAAATGGCTATAACTTATTGGCCTTTTGTGCATGGAGTCTAGCATTTGTCCTTTGTATTTTGGAAGTCTACGTGTGGCTTCATTTGTGTAGGATCAAAATGGCCATAGCTTCTTGGCCTTTTGTGCATGGAGTCTAGCATTTGTCTTTTGTATTTTGGCAGCCTACATGTGGCTTCATTTGTGTATAATCAAAATGGCCATATGTAGGCATTGCATTTTCGCATGTGAAACCCGATGATGAGTCTCAGTTGGAGGCACTACCTTTTTAGCTAATGATATTGCGGGAAACAGAGGTCGGAAGGGGAAATTCAGAATAAGTACGTCATCAAGTTCATTTCACAAGTTCACTGTCTTCGTTAGTGCTGCGTTCGCTACTTCGTTCGAACGTCAGGCAGATTGCGGACGTTCGTGTAGCGTTCGAATGGGCGTTCGAACGGCGTCGGTGTTTCTGGTTTTGCTGCTAGCCTCGCACCTCAGTCCAATTAGCCCCCCAAAGCCCATAAAACACATCCCAATTAATAAAACACATTTAAAACACATGGGAAATTAAATTAAATATTAAATAAAATAATTAAACCATTTACCAATTAATAAAACATAAAATATAATCATACCTAATAAAGATAAATCAAATATATTATATACTAAACTTAACAAATATCATGCCTAATTAAAATCAATCATAACAAATTAAATATTTTGTATTCCTAATCTAGCCAAGATTTTTCCCCCATCAATCTAATTCTTTCCTTGTTGAATACCAAATCAAATCCTCCATTTAATGCCAAAATCCATTCCTTGTGAGACAAGGTGAAACCCTAGCCCTTCTCTATATAAACAACCCCTAACCAAGACATGCATCCTCTGGCTCATACAGATAACTCACACAAAAATCACAACACAAAGAGCCTTAGCCACTCACGGCAATAGCAACAAGAAGAACATAAACAATTCCCTTCATCTCCTCCACTCCATAACCGAAAACAGCACCCCCTAAACCTCTACCCATCTCCGAAAATATCCCCCATACAGCAGCCCTCCATCACCGAAAATATACCTCCAAACAGCATCCCAAACACACCCCAAACAGCCTTTGAAACACGCTTAGACAGCAGCCCAAACCACTCCCAAAACAGTCCCTAAAATCCCTTAAAACAATAACATAAACTACACTTATAACCCTTGAAATAACCACACAAAACTACACTAAAAAACCACAAAAAAACACTCGAAATAGTTCGTTGAAACGTTAAGACAGTGACCTGAACAGTGAGCAGAAGATACAGAAGAAACAGCAGCAAAACGGAGACCAGAAGGCGAGCAAAGCAGCAAAATAGTGAGCTAAGACGCTAAACCAGTGAACCGAAAGAATAAGGAGCTTTTACCCCTTCCGATCTCCGCGAAACGCAAGTCCGCGAAACGGCACATTCTTTTGTTTCATGTTGCTTTGATTTATTTATTTATGTTTCGTCACTTGAATTCTGCATGTTGCTTATTTATGTATGATTCAATCGAGCGCATGGGCTTAGTAAGTGGAATGAAAGATCCTCTATGGGGAGGGGTTAAAGCCCTTTACCATGATGCTTCACCGCGCCGGTTGATGTGTGTTCGGTTGAATGCAAGATACGTTCAATCGGGCATACTACGTTTGATATTATTGCTTTTAATTCTTTGTATGTATAATTCAATCGAGCGCATGGGCTTAGTAAGTGCAATGAAAGATCCCCTATGGTGAGGGGTTAAAGCCCTTTACCACGATGCTTTGCCGTGCCGGTTGATGTGTGTTTGATTGAATGCAAGATACGGTCAATCGGGCATACTAAGTCTTATATTATTGTTTTTTTAATTCTTTGTTTGCATGATTCCATCGAGCGCATGGGCTTAGTAAGTGCAATGTAAGATCCCCTATGGGGAGGGGTTAAAGCCCTTTACCACGATGCTTTTCCGCGCCGGTTGATGTGTGTTCGGTTGAATGTAAGATACGTTTGATCGGACATACTAAGCTTGACATTGTTGTCTTTATTCTTTGTGTTGCATGCATCAGGTCTGGTTCCATTAGAACGCGTTCTCGAACGCTACACGAACGCGAACCTTCTGTTTATCATTCGAACGCGTTCTCGAATGCTACGCGAACGCACACGCACTTCCTTAGTCTCATCATGCATCAGTTCTGGTTCCGTTCGAACGCGTTCTCGAACGCTATACGAACGCGAACCTTCTGTTTATCGTTCGAACGCGTTCTCGAACGCTACGCGAACGCACACACACTTTCTTAATCTTATCATGCATCAGGTCTGGTTCCGTTCGAACCCGTTCTCGAACGCTATACGAACGCGAACCTTCTGTTTACCGTTCGAATGCGTTTTCAAATGCTACGCGAACACGCACCCACTGAACTGAGTCCTTTTCATCAGATTTCATACATAGGTTTCCTAATAGCTATCCCCACATGTATGAATGCAATGTGTTTGATGTATTACAATTCATATGCCTATGTCATGATAACATTTGAGTATTATTTCTTGTGGTATATCGGATGGAAACCCAGACATAAATTCCGTAGCCGATTCCGAATGGACGGTAGTACGGTCTGTACTTGGGATACAATTCCACGTACCACTTGAGAAGGTGCTCACATGTGTGCTCGTGTGGTTAGTATGTGTGCTTGTGTTTTCTTGAATATAATATGCCAGTGAAGTTGTATGTTTGTCGCTTCTTTGATGTACTTTCAAGCATGCAATCTTAGATGTGAAATATATGTAAACTTAGGCGTAATTTTTATTTTGTACATGTGAATTTAGAAGCATGATACTCTTGGAAATAAGTGCTACTTAAGCCTGATTAAATTATTACATAAATCCTTTCATTACAAGTGGCATAAGTAAGGGACCATTATGAACCCAACGGTTTGAGGTCTTCCCTTGCGAGGGGTGAGTGCGGCCTTAAATCTCATTTTCCCGGTTCATACCGGATGGCGACTCCATTATTCTCCGGTTTAGTCCCCCGTGGCTACTCCGTACTCCCGACCGGGCCGCGAGCCCGGGACAGCATGCGTCGTCCAGTTTCTGTGTCCCACACCATAGCTTCTTGGACTTTTGTGCATGGAGTCTAGCATTTGTCCTTTGTATTTTGACAGTCTACGTGTGGCTACATTTGTGTAGGATCATAATGGCCTTAGCTTCTTGGCCTCTAGTACTTGTCATTTGTTTTTTGGTAGTTTGTGTGTGGCTTCTTACATGTGTTGATCCACTAATTTATATACGACCATGTTGTCGTTTGGAAGCTTGGGCATATGCGATCATGTTGATCCACTAGTTTATATGCGACACTTTTTGGTGTGTTGAGTGCTCTTTGGAGCAATCTCTGCTTTTCTGCTATTTTCACGTGGCTTCATGGACATTATTTCAAACTCTGGTTGTTGCAAATGGGTGTGGCATCTTTGGTGAGTGTGGGCCCTAGCATCATGGGGTATACGTCTTGGAAAAAAATCTTTTTCATCTCTCATGTGATATGGCGTACGTAGGCTCCAACTCGGGAAGACAGGATTGGTATCTACACCGGTATCTTCCGCGCTGATAATGTTCTCAAGGAGGATATTGTCAAAAGCTTGTTGACACCTTCCCTGGACAACCTATTTGTGATTATTTCATTCGACACAACCTTACTGAATCGACCGACTTCAGTAGACAAAACACACATTGTTACAAAATATCACCATGTGGCCAAATGATCACACTTGGCACGATAGAAGTAAGATAGTCGAATATTCAAAATAAATCAGCCTGTCGAATGGAGCTATTGAGTATTAGAAAACCATCAGTTGCCCTACACAACAGACATGACATATTAGTTCATACACTTCCATACACGTGGATGACAGCTAGCCTATCCGACAACTAATCCATTCGACAAAGCCTCCATATGGCAGGTTATGAAGATTCACATGGACCTTCATCAGGTTCATTTGACCGTAGTCTCCCGACCTTCATCAGGTCAGGTAGAGTGAAGATTCAAATGGACCTTCATCAGGTTCATTCGACCGTAGTCTCCTGACCTTCATCAGGTCAGGTAGAGTGAAGATTCAAATGGACCTTCATTAGGTTCATTCGACCGTAGTCTCCTGACCTTCTTCAGGTCAGGTAGAATTGAGATTCATTTGGACTTTCATTAAGTTCATTCGACCATAGATTCATGGACCTTTATCAGGTTCATTCGACCGTAGTCTCAGAACCATCATCAGGTCAGGTAGAATGAAGATTCTCTTGGACCTTCATTAGGTTCATTCGATTGTAGTATCATAGACCTACTTCAGTTCTAGTATATTAAGTAATAACCTTGATAAACATTTATCAAATCCATACTACATATGAAGATAATCATCTACTCCACACTACACACGGATGGATTACTATCAACTCTAGAAAGCATTAGAAAAGCCTCATGGACCCTCATCAGGTTCATTCGACCGTAGTCTCATATCCTTCATCAGGTCTAGGAGAGTGAATGATGACCTCCTTTGACTTTCATCAAGTCCATTCGATATGTCCATTTAACCGTAGTCTCATGGACCTTCATCAGGTTTAGAAGAGTGAGTGATGACCTCCTTGGACTTTCATCAAGTCTATTCGACCGTAGTCTCATAAACCCTCATTAGGATAATGAATGGTGACCTTTATGGACCTTCATCAGGTCCATTTGATAGCCCATTCGACAGTAGTCTCATAGACCTTCATCAGGTCTAGTAGTATGGAGATTGTCCTGACATTCATCTGGTTCAGTCGACTGGGGACACCCATTATGACTCATGCAGAGTCGAGTTCAGCACATGACCTTCTTCTGGTCTAGAAAAAATTGAAGACTCACTTGGTCATTGACCAATAGTATGGAGATTGTCATGACCTTCATTTGGTTCAGTCGACTGTGGACATCCCCATGGCTCATGATGAGTCAAGTTCAGCACATGACCTTCATCTGGTCTAGAAAAATTTGAAGACTCCTCTGGTCCTTGACCAATAGTATGGAGATTGTCCTGACCTTCATCTGGTTCAGTCGACTGGGGACACCCCTCATGGCTCATGCAGAGTCGAGTTCAACACATGACCTTCATCTGGTCTAGAAAAATTTGAAGACTCCTCTGGTCCTTGACCAGTAGTATGGAGATTGTCCTGACCTTCATCTGGTTCAGTCGACTAGGGACATCCACATGGCTCATGACGAGTCAAGTTCAGCACATGACCTTCATCTGGTCTAGAAAAATTTGAAGACTCCCATGGTCCTTGACCAGTAGTATAGAGATTGTTCTGACCTTCATCTGGTTCAGTCGACTGGGGACATCCCCATGGCTCATGACGAGTCAAGTTCAGCACATGACCTTCATATGGTCTAAAAAAATTTGAAGACTTCACTAGTCCTTGACCAGTAGTATGGAGATTATCCTGACCTTCATCTAGTTCAGTCGACTGAGGACATCCCCATGGCTCATGACGAGTCAAGTTCAGCACATGACCTTCATCTGGTCTAGAAAAATTTCAAGACTCCCATGGTCATTGACCAGTAGTATGGAGATTTTCCTGAACCTTCATCTGGTTCAGCCAACCGGGGACATCCCCCGTGACCCATGTCGAGTCAAATGAAGACATGGACTTCCCATAGTCCATACGAAAATGTCGTGTGAAATAAATCCTGAACCTTCATCTGGTTTAGTCGACCAGAGACATCCCCCATGGACTCATGTCGAGTCAAATGAAGACATGGATTATTCAACATCCAAACAATTAATGTCGTGTAAAATATACATTGAACCTCCAGCAGGTTCAGTCGACTGGGGACATCCCCCATGGCTCATGTCGAGTCAATTTCATGATATGGACTACATTTCGACCAGACAACTTGAAAAGACTCTGCATCTCTTCTATCCTCACGAATAGAAGACATTAAACCCAGATGATAAAAAAGAAAGTACCTAGAATTCTGTATTCTTGATAGGTACTCTTACAAGTCATGATTCGTACGACATACATAAAATACTCTTCAAATCAAGGACTTCTTGACTTAGAGAGTAGGGGACACACTGTATGGGCCAAATTTGGGCCAAGTGTAAAATCGTCCTTTCACTCCGAACTAGCACCAAACACAGCCCAAAATAGTGACCCGGTCCATAAAACTTTCCATTATTAAAACATAACAAAACCATCAGCTAGAGAACAAACTACTTTACCGCCAAAACCAACTCCACATGCAAAATTATTCTCCCCCGCCGAAAGCAGAGACAATAAGCATGTTATGGGGACCCATTTCCCATGTGCCAAACCAGAGAATTCATCTTTCTCCACCTATAAAAGGAAACATAATTCATGAGGTCGGGGGGCTTGATTTCTGAGATTGGGGACTTCTCACATTCAAGCTTCACTTCTCACATTGAAGCCTTTGCTCTCTGACACTAGCTCTCTCAGAGCTCTCCATCCCCTTATACACATACCACCGCCCTCACGGCCACCCAATGAGTTCAAGGTAACATCAAACCTTGCTTTCACATTTACATATTTACTGCTCATTTCATACTACTGACTTGAGCGTCGGAGTGCCTCGGAACCCACCACACCGGTGGGCAGTCTACTCCCGCTCACTCTACCTTTGTCTTGCAGGATCGCTAATGCCCCCAACCTATAAATTCTTGATTGTGGACCTCGACCGAAAACCAGCATCCACATTTCCCACCTTTCAAAAAAAAATATATATACAGTGAAATAATTTATTATTTTAATTTTATATGTTTAAATATTTATGCACTTTTATATACATATATCATTACTCATAAATATGAGATAGTTCATGTTATTTATTTTCATTTATTGCACTTTCATCCCACCAATAACGTGTTTTAGTTTTTATAAAATTATAATGAGAATGTATATAATTCTATTATGCTCTAATCAGGAACTTATGATGATGAAATTGACTCCAAGATTGGAGTCTATTGAATATAGTTCATATTATGGGTAGGGATGACAAAACTCGAACCAGGCTTAAGCCATGGCAGCCTATAGATTATATGTGTTTTTATTTTTTTTGAAAAACAATAATTTTTTAAAAAAATTTAATGTTTAAAAAATAAAGATATTTTTAGTGAAATTTTGATTTGATTTTAAAATCTTAATTTATATATATATGTGAGTGTATTTAGAAAGTAAAAATGATTTTTTAACAATAATACATGGTTTTTTTGGTCGAACGAAGCCCAGGCTCTATTTTCACATTGCCCCCTGTAATTAGGGGTAGTATCGACCTTAGAATAGAGTAAAGTCAGAGAGAAATAATGCTAATAATTTCTTAGACTATACGGCGACGTTCTAATAAAGCAAACTCATAGGGATTTAACTAGAAGGCTGCAGAAACAACGACTAATTTCTTAGACTTATTCAAATGGATGCTACAAACAAGCCCCACAGTTTACAATCTCACCACTGAACTAATTAATGAACTTTCTCTTTGAATGTTCTTGGTCAAATCTGGACATTTTTTAACTGTCTAATTTCATTTGCTTTGAAAAAACATCTAATAAAATGTGACATGTATATGAACCCAAGACAGCTGGATCCAGCTGGCCTTTTTTTTTTTTTTTTTTAAAATAACTAGTAAGCTCGTTTGGATCCATTTGGAGCATTACCGGATTCTTGGTAAATTGGTTACATACAATAAACTACGTGGCAGTTAGTGAATGTTGTTGTTTAGTTTAAAAAAATAAAATTACTCAGAATGGTCACCACATATTGAAGATAAGATTGAAACCTATAATTAGGATCCTTTAGTATTCAATTTAGGGTATTAAATAAATAAATAGTGCCAAGAGAAGGGCCCTCATGTTTGAAAAATCCTTCGATAAAGTAATGAGCTGTTGGAAAATTCGAAGTTGGTTGAAAAATCGCAGCATATATTACATCAATGAATTTAATAGCATAGTTGTGATAAGAAAGTGACAGAAAGTAGTGCAACTTTTTTAATATCACAAGTCATGTGATATTTTTATATACAAAAAGGATTATAATTGAAGACGATTGATGATTGACATTTTTTTTTGACGAAGAAAACTCATTTCATTAAACCAAATTGAGATTATACCAGATTTGCTCCAAAAACCAGTTACACCAAGATTACAGGCTATTTTGGCTAGACCATGAGCAACTACATTTAAATTTCTAGACCTAAATTGGATTTGACAAGATGCCATCTAAGCAAGATCGTCTTTTATTTCATGAATGATCCAATCGATTTCCTTTGCCGTTGAGGAATTTCCAAAAACTAAGTTAATGATATTTTTGATATCGGACTTGATTATGAATGCCGAAAATTCCGTTAACTTAACCCCGTGAAGTCCAAACAAAATGGCTTAAGCTTCCGCTACCTCAAACTCAATATCCTCTGTGAAGAAATCACCATAGTACCAACTGCAATAGTTGAGCCGGTGTTGTCTCTTATCACCATGCCTAACTCATTGTTTGTTTATCTTATTAGGGGATCCTGAGCTGAAGCTGATACTTAAGTAAAGTGAAATTGAGAATAATTGTTAGTTCATGAGGTTTTTCCTACCATATAACAATACAATAATAATTATGAGACTTAACCTACCATAAATATTAATAATAAAATAAAGCAATGAGATGCAGATTCAACGTGGTAAAACCCTCAATGTGAGGGAAAAATCCACGAGCAAAAGTAGAAGAATTTCACTATAGTGGAAAGAATTTTACAACATCTCTCTAAACAAAAGGAGTGAACAATCTCACACTCTCTTAGAATATGAGAATTACAACTCTCTCATAAACTCTTAAGAAGAAATAATATTTTTCTCTCTTAGAATATAGTAGATTTGGTTGAGAATGGAATGAATAAAATAATGAAATGAAACATCTATTTATAGACATGAGATTCACTATGCAAATAGTAAATTTTATTTTATTTTTATTTTCTTTTTGTGTGTGGGACCCAACCAAAATAATTTTTTAATATGAAATTATTGCACCTTTCGGTGGGTGCAATAATTAACAATTCCCCCACTTGGAAACGTGATTGAAAACCAATCAGTTTCTACACCATCTGTTCTACTTTGCCGTCTTCAAGCTGCTTACGTTTCTGCTAAGCCATAAGAGGATCTACACCATACAAACTTGTCTATATTGATAGGCTTGGTCATTACGTCTACAAGGTTCTCATTGGTGTGTACCATCAATAAATCTACACTGTCTTCTTCTAATACTTCATGAACAAAGTGGTATTGTACCCCTATATGCTTTGTTCTTGAATGAAATGCTGGATTCTTTGCAATATACAAAGCACTATGATTGTCCCAAAATAATGAAATCTTCTCTTGTTTGCGCCCGAGCTCCTCCAATAACCTTTAAAACCAAATAGCTTCCTTGCAGACTTGTGTAGCTGTAATGTATTCAGCTTTTGTTGTAGATAAAACCATAACACTATGTAACTTGGATACCCAGCTCATCGCTCCTCCTGCAAATACAAACACATAACCTGCAATGGATTTTCTTTTGTCAATATCTCGTGCAAAATTTGAATCCATGTAGCCTATGACAATTAATTCTGATCCTCCATAACATAATGTAACATCTGAGGTTAATTTGATATATCTAAGGATCCTCTTAATAATATTTCAATGCTCTGTACCAGGATTCGCCATAAAACGACTAACTGCTCCCACTGCTTGTGCAATGTCTGGTCTTGTATAAATTATGGCGTACATTAAGCTTCCCACTGCTAATGCATACGGTACTCGAGACATCTATTTTATCTACAGCTCCATTACTAGGACACATAAATGAGGATAACTTGAAATTAACAGGAAGTGGGGTAGAAATTGGCTTACAATCTTTCATGTCGAACCGCCGTAAGATTTTCTTTAAGTAATTTTTCAGAGAAAGCTAATTCTTCATGTTATTTCCGTCTCGGTGTATTTGCATCCCTAACATCTTGTTTGCTGGTCCCAGATCCTTCATGTCAAGCTCCCTAGCTAACTGTACCTTTAATTCTTGGACTCGATCTTTGTTAGGGTCTGCTACAAAGATGCATTTACTTGCATGGCTTCTATTTTTTCTTGCATTGCTGTCGCTCACAAAGATGCATTTACGTCATTTGTAACTTCATGGAAAGTTGATGGCTCTCCATCCCCTGTTAAAAGACAAAATACAAGGTTACTCTCTGTAACATACTGTGAGTGCTAATGTGGAGGTATTCTCTCTCTAGTTGATCGACGAACTTCAGAAGCTTCAAACTCAATTGGTTCTGATACCTCGTGCACTGGTGCTGCTTTAGAAAAATCTGAATTTTTTCGTTCTGGATTATTTTCTACCAAAACTATTGTAGTCTCTATACTTTCTTTTAAAATGCTATCATTTTCTTCTTTCTGCAGTTGATTTTTCTGTAAATATCACATCCATGTTGATGATGATCTTGAGGGTAGTGGGATCCCACAAACGATACCCCTTTGCTCCATCAGCATAACCCAAGAAAATATATTTTCTAGATTTTGGATCTAGCTTTGTTCTTTCTTGACCGTTGTATATCACGTATACATGACAACCAAAAATGTGAAGAGATGAGTAATCGGCTGGCTTTCCGCTCCACATCTCCATCGGTGTCTTCAAATAATTTGCTGTTAACGGAGATCTATTTACAACATAGCATGTTGTATGAACTGATTCTGTCCAAAAGCCCTTTGGTAGACTAACTGTTCTGAGTATAACTCTTACTCTTTCTAGCAGCGTTCTATTCATCATTTCTGCCACACTATTTTGTTTAGGAGTGTATGGTGTTGTAGTTTGTCTTTTGATGCATTCTTTCTGACAATATGCATCAAAATCCATGTTGCAATATTCTCCTATATTATATGTTTTTAAACACTTAATTCTCATTCTAGTTTCTACTTCAATTTGTGCCATGAAGTTTTTGAAAAATGACATCACATCTGACTTATTTTTGATCGGGCACTCGCAACATCTTTTAGAAAGTCGTCAATAAATGATACAAAATATTTTTTTTTCCCCAGAGATTGAATCGGTGCTACCCAAACATCAGAGTGAATTAATTCTAAAATGGTTTTCCTTCGAGCACTTGACTTGCTGAATTTTAATATGTTTTGCTTACTTGTAACACAGTGCTCACAAAATGGTAGACTAACCGCTTTCAAGCCTGATAGTAGCTTTTGATTGACGAGAATCTTCATTCATTGTTCTGACATGTGGCATAGTTTCTGATGCCACAACATAGAAGCTTCCTCTCCAGAATCCAGTGATGCCACCGATGCAGTTGCTTCATGAATTAAGTCTCCCAAGAGCATATACAAGTTTATTGAGATCTTTTTAGCTTTCAAGACTGTAAGTGCTCATTTCACCATCTTTAATACCCCATTTTCAACAACAGTCTTGTATCCGAGGTCATCTAAGTAGAAGATTTTTCTTTATTCCCATAACATTTCAAACATCTTGTATAGTGCAGATAATACCATCGTACATCTTTATTTTGATGGCTCCAATCCCAGTAATTTTCAAGGCATGATCATTGCCTAGAAAAACCGACCATCCATATACAGGTACATAATGACAGAATCATTCTCTCCTGGATCACTTAGTTATTTTTTGCTATCATTGGACACAATTACTAATTCATTGTAAAATGTGCCACCTTCTTCAGAAATACTTGCAACACATCTCTGAGATTTTGTTGCAACAAGAGCTTTTTATGCACCATTCTTCAAATTCCAACAATCTTTCCTGACGTGCCATTTCTTGCCACAATTATAGCATTTAACATTCTTCTTACTTTTTGATTTCGATCTACCATATTTGACTCCCACTTGAGCCACGTTATGTTGATCTCCCTCTTGTTATCGATAATGCTTCTGCTTGTTGTGAACTAGATGATATGTCTTCCTTATTTTTGCTCCTGGACTCATCTTTTAGAGCAGCAGCTGCAACTTCGTCAAAGACTAGATTTCCAGTGACAACATTACTTGTCAAGTTGATGATAAGTTGATCATACGAATCAAATAGACTTTTAAGTAGAATCTCCGAACGGTCATTTGTAGATATACTATGAGTAATGTGTCTTTAGATGACATATCATTGACCCTTGAGATGCATCATCAGTGGATATGTCTATCACGCGATTCACAATTTACATGAGTAGTTTCGAAGAGAAAGACAACAATTGAGTCTCGAGAATCTGACTTTAAAAGACCATGTTTGCTAATTTATAAGAAAATTGGATGGGAAGCTTGTCCCTGACCAATAGAGGTCATTCAAGTCGTTACTACCTACACATATTATTGTTTTGATTTCTTTATCTTTACATAATTATTGTGATTTCCTTTATTTTGATTCCTTTTATTTTCGCCGACAAGATCCAGACTTTTTGACTTTCATGATTTATTTTACTGTATATCTAATAATTATCATTTGACAGGTACTAGTGCAATTATTACTCACCATTTTTCAGGATCTATAAATTTAGCTCATCATTGCTCTCTTCAACACATCCAGATTAGAGAGAGATTAAAGAAAAAAATGGAAGCAACTTCAAGAAGACGAGTCAATAACATCTGTGTGTTTTGTGGAACTAGTTCTGGATCTAAGCTAGAATTTGTTGAGGCAATGAAAGAATATAGTAGAGTCATGGCAGAGAGAAATATGCACTTAGTATATGGCGGTGGCAATCTTGGACCGATGGGGTACGTTTCAAAGGCTGTACAAGAAGGTGATAGTCAATTTCGGGGATCATTCCAAATCTTTGGTAGACGCAAATCTTATCGAAAAATCAAACGAAGATGAATGCTTTGTTTCAGGTATATCCGAAAGACTTTTTGAAATGATTAACCGTGTTGATGCTTTCATTGCTTTACTAGGTGGACTGGGCACGATGGAGGAAATATTCATAGTGATATCTTGGGTGAACTTGAACATACACCAAAAACCAATTAGACTGTTTAATGTTGATGAATTTTTTTATTTTCTTTTTGTGTTTCTTTAAGATGCCAGGAGAAATGGGTTCCTTTCAAAACTCGTAAAAGATATCATCTTCACTGCCAGAACAACCAATAATTTAATTGACCAACTCTTGACGTTTGAACCAAATATTGACCCTATCATTTCCAAGTTGAACTGGTCTGATAATGATCGTGGTAAGAAGCGTCAGATAAATCTGGATCTTAATCTTTAGTTTTCTTTATAGATGTAGGATTCCACGCTAACCAGGTACTGTCTTCTAAACTCTTATTCTTCTTTTTAGATATTGGGGACAATGTCTCAATCAGGTTTGGGGGAGGAAATAATTGACTAGTATCTTATTTTTTTTTTTCTTTGTGTTGTTTTTGCTTTGTTATTGTTCAAAAATTCCAAAAAAAAATTGGTTTTTTTTAACTTTACTAACCAAGTGGAATTGTATCTGAGATAGTTGTGTAAGGAGTTTCCGCTTCTGAGACGTATCTCAGCCTAATTCGTAACTAGTTAATTTTTGTTTATTTCCTTTTCAATAATTTAAATTCGTGAATTCTCCATAATATTGACTAAATTTGATCTTCATATGCTCATTTGACAGGTATTATCAACATACATGGTAACATGCAAACATGGATTGTAAGTGAAAGTTTGTAATATTTAGTGCTCTAGTTTATTGGAAGTAGCACCTAAAAGCGATGGAATTTTTTAAAAAATAAAAAAATGTGTGTATATAAATAATTAACCATGCTTTTACTTAGTAACCGGACGTCTTGCCTCAGTAAGCAGTGAATGTTCACGTCAAACGGTAAAGCCTGAGTTAATAATAATAAAGTTTTTACTTAGTAACCGGACGTCTTGCCTCAGTAAATAATGATTATTCGCGTCAAACATAGAACTTTTAACATCTGAGATCTGAGTAATTAAGTCTGTATGGGTGTCTTAAGACCTAGTGCCCTAAAGCCAACTGGTTTGGGAGTCACTGGCCCAAAGCTCGCTATAAGGATTGAAGATGTTACTTAAAAAAAAAAAGAGAATAAAAATTCCATTGCTAAAAAAAGTGTGAATTCTGATATAACTTTTGGACAAAAATATTACTCTATTTTTCAACTACACTTATGAATATTGTGGGCACAATGAATTGATTAATACATTGTTAGTTGTGTATATGGAGAATGGTAAAAAAATATAGGATAATTTACTTATTTAATAATTTAGAAAGAAAAAAAACAACTATTAACTTGGATAAGAATTTCACTTATTTAGTTACTAACTTGTTTATCTTGTTTTGTGTGATTGATTGTACATTTGATTGACGTTTGATGGTATCGTCGCTGTAAACCCTCACAAGACTATAACCCGTCC
Source organism: Zanthoxylum bungeanum (assembly GCA_019454045.1). Classification (NCBI taxonomy): domain Eukaryota; kingdom Viridiplantae; phylum Streptophyta; class Magnoliopsida; order Sapindales; family Rutaceae; genus Zanthoxylum; species Zanthoxylum bungeanum. Next base: position 37,609 of record SKCR01035471.1, read on the forward strand.
ACTAGGGATACTTAGGAGTTTAAAGGCTTGTTGTATACGCTAAATGCAACCGTGATCCCTACGAAAGTGGCTTAGGTTAATTTATTTTAAAGTTGTTTATTGTATTTTATTTTATTATTTTGCTCGAGGACTAGCAAAATGTTAGGTTTGTGGGTGTGATAAGCAGAAAATATATCAATATTTATCCCCATTTTACTTAATATTTTGTATAGTTTCTCGAGTTTTGTGAACATTTTGATGTGTTTGTGTTTATTTTGTAGATAAATAAAATATCGGGACTCACTGGAATCAAATTGGAGCTAAAACGACGAAATTCGGATCAAAAATGGCAAAATGGGAATTTTCAAAGGCGCGTCGCGACACGGAAGAAATAATGCAGCCTGCCAACACTTGTCATCACTGTAGCCCACATCACGACTCTCAAGCCTTCACGTGTCGTGACGCCGACACAATAATTATTCTACCGACACTATGTATTTTGCGTCGCGACGCGTACCGTTTTTAGAGCCTATAAATAGAAGCCCAAATCAGAAGGAAAATTCATACTTTCTTCTGGGGAATTTCTTTAGAATACTAAGAAGGGAATATCTTGTTTATTTATTTTCAGCTTTCTTATATTTTCTTTTTATTTTAGTAATAAAACTTTATTTGTTTTACTTAAAGCATGAGTAGGTAACTTCTTTCTGCTGGGGTGAAAGGTGAAACTTTTATTATGATAATTTAGATTAATCTCCCTTATTTTATAATATATAAATTATCTTCAAATCTGACTTAATTGGATACCGCATTTATGGTCGGTTGGACTTAATTAAATTAATTTTCACCTTACTTAATTGGATATCTCCTTTATGGTCGGTTGGAATTAATTAAAACATGACTTAATTGGATACCGCCTACATGGTCGATTGGTAATATAATACAAATTTATATATTATAATAAGAGATATTTCTAGATTTGAAATATTAAAAGTGAATCTTCTAACCCCCAGTAGTTTATTTCATTGTTTTATTTTAACTTTCTAGTTTTCAACTTGTTGTATGATGTTTTGTTTATTTATTTATTTAGTAGTCCTAGGTATGTGTTGTAACTAAATACATTATTTAGGGTTGTGATGAATTCCAATATCATTAGTTTTATAAGTTGATTATTTTGTGTCTTGTGTGATGTATTGGTTTATTTAGTAAGTCTTAATCTTAATGCTTCTTGTTAATTAGCCACTAATAAAATTGATTTGGTAAACTTAAAATGAACTTGACGAAGTGATTTTAGGTTTCAGCCTTAGACTCAATAGCTCACGATCTTACCTTAGAGATTTCCTTCCGGGATAGACATATACCTGTCGGGCGTGGGTAGCCATAATTGGAACTTGATCTTAATGAATTTGGAGTTTCTTAATTAACATAGATATATAGTTAATTGGGTCACTTTAGGTGTTTGTATTCGACCATCGACATAGGCTTTTGCATATCTTCGTGTTCCAAGTTAATAAACCAACATATTACACAAGTATAAGATAATCACTTCATCTTTTAGAAGAATATTGGAAGGATTCATAACCCTAGATAGTTTCATATTATTGATTTCGTTTAGAGTTTACCTTTGTTTTGTTTTGTTTATTTGTTTTAGATGAAAATCACCATCCAACCAACAATCAAATCAATTAGATACTTATAGGAATTTAGCTTCATAATTTAATAGCATAAGTAATAAGTCCTCGTGGGATCGATACATTTTATACTACTTGAACGATACGTGCGCTTGTGTAACGAGTGTTTACCACCGGTCAAGTTTTTGGCGCCGTTGCCGGGGACTTATTTATCTTTTACTATTAATTTTGAGGTTAGATACTTTACTTGTGTCTAATTTATTTTTACTTATTATATTTTTTCCAGTGTTTCAGGTTCTCAGACACTACATGAGAAGAAGCAGAAGCTTTGAAATTCATCCGTTTGACCCATAAATTGAAAGAACTATCAGACAATTGAGAAGGGAAAGACGAGAAGATAAAAAAACACTGATCAACATGAACAATCAAGAACCTGAACCTTTGGAAGTAACACCAACAATTCCCATTCGAGACAGAACAATTCGGGTGGTTGACGGTTTCATATCATGCATTGTACTTCCACCCTTACCTGCAAATGCGTGTGACATCAAAACATACATTCAAATGGTACAACAATCAGTTCCGTTCGGGGGAAGTGCAATCGAAGATCCTAATGCCCACATCAGTAACTTCTTGGAAGTTTGTGGCACATTCAATTACAACCGAGCGACAAAAGAAGTAATGCGTCTGCGTGTGTTCCCATATTCCTTGAAAGACAGAGCTAAGGCTTGGCTCCATTCACTACTAGCAGGTTCCATAACCACTTGAAACAACCTTGCCACAAAGTTCCTTGCAAAATACTTTCCCCAACCAGAACAACAAAATTGAGAAACGACATCACATTCTTTGTGCAGCACGACTTAGAATCCCTATGTGAAACATGGGAAAGATATAAGGAACTGCTTCGAAAATGTCCTCACCATGAGATTGCAAAGTGGCTTCAAGTCCAAACCTTCTACAATGAGATTTCTGGATTGATGAAAACCACAATAGATGCTGCTGCTGGAGGAGCATTAATGAAAAAAAGAGAAGATCAAGCTTGGGACTTAATAGAGGAAATGGCCAACAACAACTCATTATGACCAACAGAAAGGAATATGATTCATCGAGTAGCAGGAATCCACGAAGTAGGAACCAATTCAGCTGTGAATACCAAGCTAGATCAGATTTACAAATTCCTGGAAACTCTTAGCATGCAAGTTAATGCTGGATCCACAAGTTCACCATATGAAGGAGTACCAAAGGCAGAATATTACAACCAACATGATGAGACTGTGAACTGTGTCAGCAACTTCTATAAACAAGGAAACAATCCGTATTCTAATACCCACAACCCAAGTTAGAGGAATCATCCCAATTTCACATGGAGCAACACTTCAGGGCAAATGAATAATCCATCACCGGGATTCCAACAGCAGAATAAAGGCCATGAGTATGAAAAAAGAACCAGGAATAGCATAAATGCTTACTCAGATGAAAAAAAAAGAAACCAAATATGATGCTATGTTTCAAGCCCAAGCAGCATTAAATCAAAAACAAGCAGCATCATACGATGCTATGTTTCAAAGCCAAATAGCTTCTATAAAGGCACTGGAGAATCAAATGGGACAACTGGCCCATACTCAGAGTTACAGACCGCAAGGTACCCTTCCTAGAAACACATAACCAAATCCAATTAGCAGAGGGAATGAGCAATGCCAAGTGTGGGACACAAAAACTGGGCGACGCATGCTGTTCCGGGCTCGCAGCCCGGTTGGGAGTACGGAGTAGCCCGCGGGGGACTAAATCGGAGAATAAAGAAGTCGCCACCCGATGTGAACCGGGAAAATGATTTAAGGCCGCACTCACCCCTCGCAAGGGAAGACCTCAAACCGTTGGGTTCGGAATGGTCCCTTACTTATGCCACTTGTAATGAAATGATTTGTGCAATAATCTTACCAAGCCTAAGCAACATATATTTCCAAGGATAATTTACTCCTAAGTTCGCATGCATAAGTCAAAAGTTCATCTAAGTTCACATGTAACACATTTTCAAATTTGCATACAACCTATTTGCATATAATATATGTCCAAATTTGCATACACCTATTTGCATACAATCTATGTCCAAATTTGCATACAACCTATTTGCATACAATCTATGTCCAAATTTGCATACAACCTATTTGCATATAATCTATGTCCGAATTTGCATGCATAAAGATAAATTGAAATACGGCAAGCATACAATGTCATAAGCACATTACATTCATGGACACGGAAATGCAAACAAATGGCAGTTGCACAATCATACGTAATAAAGAGAAACAATTACGTATATAATGCAAAGAAATAACCAAAGAGGCAATTGTACATCAAAATAAACGTGCCATGATGCGATTTGAAAGATAAATAATGGAAGTGAAAGAAAAGAGATGCGACATATGCCCACATCTATATATGACTTCAAGTGTCCGATTGAACGTATCTCACATTCAATCGAATGCACTTTGTCCGGCGCCGCAAAATGTCGTGGCAAAGGTAGCCCGTAGACTTTCTATCCCTCAAAGTGGAGGACCTTTAATCCAACTTGATTTGCCCATGTGCGATGCAACATGATGCATGATTATGCAAGAAGATGACATACAAAGAAAATCAAATAACGAAATAAAAGGCATGGCAAAGTATCGTGGTAAAGGTAGACCGTAGGCTTTTTATCCCTCCAAATAGAGGACATTTAATCCAACTTACTAAGCCCATGTGCATCACATCATAATGCATATAAAAGTAAAGACAACAATATTGGACTTCGTATCCCCGACTGGACACGTCTTACATTCAACCGAATATACATTATCCAGCGCGACAAAGCAACGTGGTAAAGGCTTTTAACCCCTCGACATGGAGGACCTTTAATCCAACTTACTAAGCCCATGCGCTAATAACATAATGCATATAAAAATAAAGACAACAATATCGGACTTCGTATACCCGATTGAACACATCTTACATTCGACCGAATATACATCATCCGGCGCGGCAAAGCATTGTGGTAAAAGATTTTAACCCCTCGACATGGAGGACCTTTAATCCAACTTACTAAGCCCATGCGCTAATAACATAATGCATATAAAAAATAAAGACAACAATATCGGACTTTGTATACCCGATTGAACACATCTTACATTCAACCGAATATACATGATCCGACGTGGCAAAGCATCGTGGTAAAGGATTTTAACCCCTCAAAATGGAGGACCTTTAATCCAACTTACTAAGCCCATGCGCTTTATCTCATCATTACATAAACAAATAACATGCAGAAATTAAATAACGGATAATAAACAAACAAGAAAAAATAAATCGAAATATGTGCCGTTTGCTCGAGTGGTACGTGAAGTTGTATCCCAAGTACAGACTGCACTACCGTCCATTTGGATTCGGCTACGGAATTTACATCTGGGTTTCCATCCTATATACCACAAGAGACGACACATTTTCCATTCATTCAAGGGCCACAACATGCATCAACAAACGACTCTCATGTAGAAAAAAATAAATAAAACAATTGAAGGATGAATGAAAATAAATTCGAAAAGTGCCCTCAGGTCTAACCTTTTATGTCGACTCTCGAAAGCATGTTACAAGGCCGTCGGAAGGGCTAATACTCCGCAACTTTTCTGGTTCACTAATCCAACATTTTTTTCTCACTGTTTCGCTATTTGGGCTGCTGTTTTCACTCCGTTTCGCTGCTGTTTTCCCTGTATTTTCTGGTCACTTTGTTTGGTAATTTAGGCTACTATTTTTGCGATTTTTGGAGGGCTAGGGGCTGTGGTTTTTTTCATAATTTTAGGCAGTTTTTGATGCAGTTTTCAGTGCAGTTTTGGGCAATTTTTAGGTGCAATTTCGGGGGTTTTCTGGACTGTTTTAGGGGTCTAATGTGCGGCAACCCACTGGCAGTGGATGGGGCTGTTTGCGACTATTTTGGAGGACAGTGCAGTGGGCTATTTAGGCGTGATTTGAAGGGCAGTGCAGTGGGCTGTTTGGCGTGATTTGCTGGCAGGTTTGTGGCTATTTTAGGGTATAATGGCTTGGATGTTGAAGGCTAGTGAATGGAGGCTGGTGCGCTGATGATGGATTGGGTGTTTGGGGCGTGAATTGGGTGGCCTTGTAGGCGTGAGATGGGCAATGAGTTCAAGGGTTTAAGGTGCGGCAATGGGCAGTTTTCCAGAGGTTGGTGTGGACGGCAATGTGAGTCTTTTTGTGTGAATTATGTGTGTGAGCTAGGGGTTAAGATGTGTGGTGAATGGTTCTTTTATAGGCAAAGGGATGGAGGCTTTCCTTGTTAGAGAAGGAATAAGAGATCATGCAATAAAGGTGAGATATTTTTTAGTGTTATACAAGGAAAATAAATAATTAATTGGGGATAAGATTTGGCTTGTTAGGAATATCACATATTTGATTTATCTTAATTAGGCATGAGATTTGTTTTATTTAGGTAGTTAATTAGGTATGTATATATTTTATTTGATTTATTTTAATTTGGTATGTGATTTTTTAGATTTGTTTTAATTTCACCATGTGTTAAATATGTGTTTTATTAGTTTGGATATGCTTTATGGGCTTGGGCGTGTGTGGGCTGGGCTTGGGCGTGTGTGGGCTAGGCTTGGGCGTGTGGCCTTTGGTTGGTGGGTTTGGTTGGCTTTGGTTGGTGGGTTTAGTGGTGTGTGGGCTTGCAGAGGTTTTGGGCTAAAGGTGCTTTAAAACGGAGGTCCAACAAGCGATCCCAAAGCTAAACAAGCAAACTAAATCCAACAAAAATCCCAATTTCTGACTTTTCCCTTCCGACGTCCGTTTCTCGCGATTTCCGCGACTTAAAAGATAGTGTCTCCAAATGAGACTCATCATAGGGACTTATATGCAAAAATGCAGTGCCTCCACCAAGCCATCACTTTGAAAAGACGCACTGAAATCAAAAAAGATGTTAGAGTCAAAGCATCTACTGAGAAAGTTCCGAAAGAAAGAAATGAAGCAGATCCAAAGACGGAGGAAAATGAGTCAAAACATAATGATCGAGAAAGATTTACTCCACCACCACATTTTCCACAGCGTCTTCAGAAACACAAACTGGACAAATAATTTGCTCGATTCCTGGAAATTTTCAAAAAGCTGCACATCAACATTTCATTTGCAGAAGCGTTGGAGCAAATGCCCAGCTATATCAAATTCATGAAAGATATTATGTCACGAAAGAGAAGATTGAGAGATTACGAGACTGTAGCACTGAAAGAAGAATGTAGTGCCATCATTCAGAGGAAACCTCCCCCAAAGTTGAAGGATCATAGCAGTTTCACAATCCATTGAATCATAGGAGAACATTACTTCAGTAAGGCTTTGTGTGATTTAGGTGCTAGTATTAACTTGATGCCTTTATCTATTTACAGGAAACTGTAGCTTGGAGAAGCAAAGCCCACCTCAGTCACTCTGTAACTTGCTGACAGATCACTCATATTTCCAAGAGGGGTAGTGGAAAATGTGCTTGTCAAAGTAAACAAATTCATTTTCCTAGCAGAATATATTGTCTTGGACATGAAGGAAGACAAAGACGTACCCATCATCCTCGGGAGACCATTCTTGGCTATAGGTCGAGCCATTATTGATGTACAAAAAGATGAACTAACCATAAGAGTGCAGGACCAAGAATTAACATTCAATGTTTTCAAAGCCATGAAATTTCCAAATGATGAACGAGAGGAGGAATGTTTCAGACTTGATGTACTAGATAGTGTCATCCAGAACATAGATGCAATGCAACTTTCCACTGAGAAACTAGAAGCATGCATCACCAACATGACTGACAGAGAATTAGAGGATGAGATTCTGGAATGTATTAACTATCTTGATGGAGCCTTTCGCTTTAGATCAACACCATAGGTGGAAAGCTTGGAACTACCAAAAAAGAAGCGAGTCAAGCCCTCGATAGAAGAACCACCACAGCTGGAACTAAAGCCACTTTCGAGCCATCTCAGGTATGCATACTTGGAAAACTCTTCAGATTTACCTGTTATTATTTCTTCGTTGCTAACATGGGTGCAGGAAGATCAGTTGCTGAGAGTGCTACACGAGCATAAGAGAGCTATTGGCTGGACTATAACAGACATTCGAGGCATCGGTCCATCATTTTGCATGCATAAAATCGTGATGAACGATGAGTACAAAGCCACAGTAGAGCATCAATGAAGGCTGAATCCAATCATGAAGAAAGTTTTGAAGAAAGAAATCATCTAATGGTTGGATGCAGACATCATCTACCCCATCTCTGACAGCTCTTGGGTAAGTCCTATGCAATGTGTACCCAAGAAATGATGAATGATTGTAGTCACAAATGAAAAGAACAAGCTGATTCCAACAAGGACAATGACTGGATGAAGAGTATGCATGGACTACAGGAAGCTGAACAAAGTAACACAGAAGGATCATTTCCCACTACCATTCATTAACCAGATCCTAAACAGACTGGCGGGGCATGATTTCTACTGTTTTATGAATGGATACTCGGGGTACAATCAGATTGCCATCACCCCATAAGATCAGGAGAAAACCACATTCACATGCACGTATGGTACTTTTGCATTCCGCAGGATGCCATTTGGACTCTGTAATGCTCATGCCACATTTCAAAGATGTATGATGGCCATCTTTTCAGACATGATAGAACAAAACATGAAAGTCTTCGTGGATGACTTCTCAGTGTTTGGACACTCGTTCGACCACTGTTTGTAAAATTTAGAAAAAGTATTACAAAGATGTGAAGATACAAATCTGGTACTGAATTGGGAGAAATTCCATTTCATGGTGTAGGAATGCATTGTCCTGGGACATCGGATCTCACAGAAGGGAATCGAGGTAGACAAATCAAAAATTGAGACGATATAAAAATTACCTCCACCATCATCCGTCAAAGGGATTTGAAGTTTTCTTGGGCATGCATGATTTTAAAAGAGATTCATCAAAGACTTCTCCAAGATTGCCAAACCATTATGAAATCTGCTGGAGAAAGACGTGTCTTTCCATTTCACCAAAGAATGCCACCATGCTTTCGAGATCTTGAAATAGAAGTTGGTATCTGCCCTCATCATAGTAGCACCAGATTGGGTGCTCCCTTTTGAAGTAATGTGCGATGCGAGTGATTTTACAGTAGGTGTAGTTTTGGGACAACATAAAGAGATTTTTTCACACCATCTACTACGCCAGCAAAACTTTGAATGAAGCACAACTCAACTACACAACAACTGAAAAAGAGTTGCTCGCAATTGTGTTTGCTTTTGATAAATTCTACTCCTATTTGCTGGGTCCCAAAGTGGTGGTCTACACAGATTATTCAGCAATCGAATACCTGATCACGAAGAAAGATGCCAAGCCCAGATTGATCCGTTGGGTGCTTCTACTGTAAGAATTTGACGTGGAGATCCGAGATAGGAAGGGGACAGAAAATCAAGTTGCAGATTGACCGGCGTAAACACACACGTATAACGCAAGCGCATGTATCGTTCAAGTAGTATAAAATTATCGATCCCATGAGGACTTAATATCTAAACTATTAATTTTATGAGGTCAAATGATTACTAGTATCTAACAGGTTGTTGGATTGATTTGAAATGGTGACGATTCTAAATTTAAAAACAAGTAAATAAAATTGTTTGAAAGTAGATTTAAGAAAATTCAATATTAAAAACTATCTAGGGTTGTGATTCATTATAATATCTTTTAAAAGATGAAGTGATTATTTTATATTTGTGTAATAAATCAGTTTACTAACCTGGAACACTAAATTATGCAAAAGCCTCTATCGATGGTCAGACGCAAATACCCAGTTTAACCCAATTGAACCATATGTCTATGTCAACCAAATTATCTGGATTCATTAAGTTTAAGTTCCAATTATGGCTACCCCTGCCCGACAGGTATATGTCTAACCTGTAAGGAAATCTATTAAAGGGTTATCTATCCTCAAGGAAGATCGTGGGCTATTAAGTCTAAGGCTGAAACCTAAAATCCCTATGTCTAGTTCATTTTAGATTTACCACATCAATCTTATTGGTGATCTGACAACAAGAAGCATTAAGCTTAAGACTTAATAAGTAAACCTTTAAATTACCCAAACTATAAAATAACCCCTTATAAACCGGTGATATTAAAAGTCATCACAACCCCAGATAACTAATTTAGTTACAACACATAACTAGGGCTAATAAAATCTTGAAAATAAAAGACATAAAGTAAAAATACGGTAAAGTAAATATTGAAAAGTAAATTACAATAAAATAAAATGCTAAGGTAAAAGGAATTACTTTTACTACTACTAATTTAGATATCTCCCATAATATAATATATAAACTTGTGATAACATTACCAACCAGCCATATAGGCGGTATCCTGATTAAGTCAAATTAAGTCCAACCAGCCATTAAGGCGGTAAAAAGATTTGTCCATGAACCTGCCATATAGGCGGTAAGAAAGTTTAATTACCAACCGACCAATCTGGCGGTATCCTTGATTAGTCAGGTTTAAACCAGATTAAAATGAATTACCAACCGACCAATATAGCGGTATCCTTTATTAAGTCAGGTTTTAAATAATTTATATATTATAACTAAGAGAGATTAATTTAAATAGCAATAGTAAAAGAATTACCTTTCACCATAGCTGGGGAAGTTACCTCCTCATGGTAAATAGTAAAAATTGTAAAAAGTAAAAAAAGTAAATTACTATTATTACAAGACGTAATTAAAATTAATTACAAAACTAAAAACTAAAAACTAAAAGAAAGTAGAGAGAGAAACTCCCTCTTTACATCAAAGAGATGAGAGAGAGCGGTACAACTGAAACTGTAATTTCGCGCTCTATTTATATGGGTCAGTAGGGTTCCAGCAACGCGACGCCAATCCAGCGTCGCTACGCCAGATTCTGTCGACGTGACATGCTCTGGTTCGTCGGTTGCAGATTTTGGATAAGATGATAAGGTGACACGTGGCGGCTTCTGATTGGTCGGCTCGATTCTTATCCGCCACGTGTCAGATAAGGATTAGATAGCCAATAATTCATGATGACGTGGCGGTGACGTGGCGACACGTGGGAAAAAGGACTGTCGGCACCATATAATTACGACACGTGGCACTTCCTGATTGGTTGATGATGAAGTGGCGGTGAGGTGGCATGTTGACTCGGTCAACTTGGTGATGTGGCTGACGACGTGGCAATGACGTGGAGTGACATGTGGCGACACGTGGAGATGGTGACTGTCGGCACCGTAGGATGCTGACACGTGGCACGGCGCATGTTAGCAGATCGGCTGTGATGGTGACACGTGGCACAGCGCACGTTAGCAAAGTCAAACTTTTCTCAGATTCTGATTTGTGGACCCGCGCACGTTAGCACTGTTCGGCGCATGTTAGGCGTCGCGACGCTGAAGGTCTTTGCGTCGCGACGCGGGAAATTACCAAAAATGCCCTTTTCGTCCAATTTTCACCATTTTGGCCTAAATCACCTCCAGAGTGTCCTGAAACTTTATTTATCTACAAAATATCACAAAACACATCAAAATATTCACAAAACTCAAGAAATTATACGAAATATTAGGTTAAATGAGTGGGAAATAGTGATAGATTTACCACTCATCACAGATCACTTATCCAGGCTCGAAAATGGAGGTACAACTGGCAATGAACTGACAATTAATGAAACTTTTCCAGAAGAACAGTTGTTTGCCATCAAGCAGCAGAAAGTCTTATGGTATGCTGACTATGTGAATTACATAGTATCAAGGAAATGACCGTTGGAATGGACACATTAGTAAAGAAAAAAATTCTTCAAAGAAGTCAAACACTATGTCTGAGATGAGCCGTACCTATTCAAATGTTGTGCTGATCAGTTATTGCGGTGATGTGTACCACATGAGGAGGTCAATAGTGTCCTGCATCATTATCATTCATCTCCGTATGGCAGACACTTCAGCGGAAACAAAACCGCGGCCAAAATATTGTAATCAGGTTTGTTCTGGCCCACCTTGTTTAAAGATGCTCACTTATTCGTTCTTCAGTGTGACAGGTGCTAGAGAATGAGAAATATTTCGAGGAGAAATGAAGGACCTCTTCAAAGCATTCTCGAAGTGGAGATATTTGATGTTTGAAGGATTGACTTTATGGGACCCTTTGTTCCATCATATGGAAACCTGTACATTCTGGTTGCAGTAGACTATGTCTCCAAATGGGTTGAAGCAACAGCACTACCATCGAATGATTCCAAATTGGTTTTACATTTCCTCAAGAAAAATATTTTCACTCGCTTTGGAACAACTCGAGCAATCATCAGTGATGGTGGAAAACACTTCTACAAAAAATACTTTGATGCTCTCTTAGCCAAATACGGAGTTACTCATAAAGTTGCCACTACTTACCAGCCGCAGTCAAGTGGTCAGGTTGAAGTTTCCAATAGAGAAATCAAAAGAATCTTGGAGAGAACTGTTTGTTCAACAAGGAAGGACTGGTCCAAAAAATTGGATGATGCATTATGGGCCTACCGGACATCTTTCAAGACACCCATTGGAATGTCCCATACCGACTAGTGTTTGGAAAGGCATACCATTTGCCTATGGAGCTCAAACTTAAAGCGTATTGGCACTAACAAAGCTAAATTTTGATCTGCAAGCAGCGGAGGAGAAACGACTATTACAATTAAATGAATTAGAGGAATTTCGTCTCCATGCTTATGAGAATGCCAAACTATACAAGGAAAAGACCAAGAAGTGGCATGATCAGAAAATAGTGCGCAGACAATTGGAACCAGGGCAGCATGTGTTATTATACAACTCAAGGTTAAAACTTTTCCATGGCAAGTTGAAATCACGGTGGTCAGGTCCATTTTGATCACCCAAGTGTTACCATACAGAACCATTGAGTTACATGACCCCAACTCCAATGACACATTCAAGGTCAACAACCAACGTGTCAAGCATTATTGGGGAGGAACCATCGAGTGTCAAAAAGAGAGTCTCACACTGGCCAATCCAACTTAGCATTTTAATCAGTCATGTCTAGCTGACGACGTTAGCCTTTGATAAGTGTGGTTTATACCCACTTATACCTACATTCTTAACTTACTATTTTGTTATATTCCGTATCATTTAATGTATTTTGTAGTTATTTTATGTTTTATTTGTAAGAAGCATTAATACATGGATCTTGGGGAATTTGTACGTGTTTTGGGACCATTCGGACGCATCAGAAGCACACGGGAAGAGCAGAGACGCAAGACGCACAACCAGTGAAAAGAAATCAATGGCGCTGCGGCGCCCAACTTCTTGGCGCTGCGGCGCCTCCAGCGTACCATTAAAAAATCCAGGGAGATTGGAGCCGCGACGCCACCCACTTATTCATGCATTCTTAACTTACTATTTTGTTAGATTCCGTATCATTTAATATATTTTATAGTTCTTTTATGTTTTATTTGTAGGAAGCATTAATATATGAATCTTGGGGCATTTGTACGTGTTTTGGGACCATTCGGACGCATCAGAAGCACACATGAAGAGCAGAGACGCAAGACGCGTAACTAGTGAAAAGAAATCACTGGCACCGCAGTGTCCAACTTCTTGGTGCCGCGACGTACCACTCAAAAATCCAGAGAGATTAGCACCGCGGTGCCAACTTTCCAGCGTCGCGGTGCATCGCAGCGATCGAAAATACTAATTTTAGGGTTTTTAGATGCACAATGACCCCAAGGCTTTATTATAAATAGATTAGTTCGTCCAAAGCAAAAAAGAGAAGGTTAATACACAACACAAAATACAAAACACTTCTTTTTAGAGAGATCCAAATAGGAGGATTAAAGAGCGACAAGAGGAGACGAATACGGTGACGTCCGAAGAGGAAGAGATTCAATTCGGGTTTTATCTTCTTGTTTCTTTCTTATAACTCTAATGATTTCCATTAGATTCATGACTTGTTTTTATTGTTTTTATCCTTAGTCATGAACTAACTCCTTAATTCTGGAGAATGATGTAATTGATGCTTGAACCTTTGTATTATTTTTTAATTTTGTTATGAAGTTTTATTCAGTTTATTTATATTCTTTTGAGTTTATTGCTTCTTGTTTGCTGACCACAAATTAAGATGATGAATGTGTTGAGGTTTTGGGCGAAGGGCGCGGCGGAAGCGCTGTTCGGGCGAAATCGTAATTTTAAAACTTTTTAAATTACCGATTGAATTATTCAATATCTAATATGAATGATTTATTCATATTTCACCTAAACACATTTATTCGATATCAAATAATGACATAAATATATAAGAAACGTCGTGAAACTTTTACGAAAAAGTTTTTCCGTAAAATGGCATAAACCACGTTTTTGACCGAACCGACCACCCAATACACATGAGGGCTGCCCAGGTCAACCCCAATAGTATTAGGGTAGTTCATGGGCTGCCCAAACAGTGATCAATTCACTGTTTGGGCAGCCGTCACCCGGTTGGCTCAAAAGTCACCCGGTAACGCCGTTTTTCATCGATTTTGCTTATTTAAACTCCGAAATAATTTACGGAAATTGTTCCAACACCCAAAACATATCCAATACATTCAAATGACATCATTTTTCATCATAAACAACCCAGTTTTCCAGATCTGATTTTGCAACAAAAATTATCAAATTTCATGCTTTAAATCCAATTTTTCAAGATTAATCCAATTAATCAAAACATCAATCAAAGTCACCACACATGAACCACCCAAGAACAATTATAGGCATTAAAAGAGTTCTCATAACACTCTAGAATGGAAACATATCATCCAATGATCAAATTGGACAATAATTACAATAATATCATCCAAATCTACTTCACACATGCCATATGCATCCAATTCCATCCTCCAAATACAAAAGCCCCAAATTTATAGAAAAGAAGAAACCCTAGATCTCACTAGATCTTCAAGAAATAAGAAACATAATTTCAAAGCTTACGGATATAATGAATTACCTTTAATTCTCTTGATTTCATAGCTTTTTTTTCTTGATTTTCTTTCCTTGAATCATCAAGTAATTTGGAGGTGTATTTTTGGAGGAAGCCATTCTGCCATGGCAAGCTTATTTAAGAAGAAAAAAAAATTCCAACTTAAAAATACTCAATGACCGACTTTGGGGGGTATAATTGTCAATTTCCAAAATTAATCCAATTAATTAAATCAAACTTTAAGTTAACAAATCATATTTGCACACCTAACGTTTAATTAAATCATGCCATGTGTCACCAATAATAATTAAATATTTTTCATAATAATTATGAAAAAGTATATCATTTATTTATTCAAATATTTAACATTTAAATATCTAAATAATTAATTAATATAATTATTATATATATATGTATTTTTATTTACATTAAAAAACAAATACATATATTTATGGCATGTGTCAAAATCTCATTTGACATTTAATTATTGCGTATCTAATCAAATTATGTATCAAATACATATACAAATAATTACGATTGACCAAAAATGTCCTAAAGCATGTGTTTTCGTTTAACCGATTAAACGATTCGCATTAACTCATTTAATCCGATGAAGTATTATGAATAATATGTATTATTCATAACGAGTTGTCCAAGTGCTCAACGAGTACACTTCATATTGTGGGACTCTCTAAGTTTAGGTTTATCCATCATGAAATCCAATTTCGTATCCATAATTCACCCACTCATGAATTATGACGACCACTGATAATCTCGCTAAACTATGCAAGTCGAGGTCATTGCATACATATAATCCATCCATCACAGGCTATCCATATTATACCTGAGATATAGATAAAAACGTAAAATGCTTTCTGTAGGCATTGCATTTTCGCATGTGAAACCCGATGATGAGTCTCAGTTGGAGGCACTACCTTTTTAGCTAAGGATATTGCGAGAAACGGAGGTCGGAAGGGGAAATTCAGAATGAGTACGTCATCAGATTCATTTCGCAAGTTCACTGTCTTCGTTAGTGCTGCGTTCGTTACTTTTCGTTCGAACGTCAAACAGATTGTGGGCGTTCGTGTAGCGTTCGAATGGGCGTTCGAACGGCGTCGGTGTTTCTGTGTTTTGCTGCTAGCCTCGCACCCCAGCCCAATTAGCCCCCCAAAGCCCATAAAACACATCCCAATTATAAAAACACATTTAAAACACATAGGAAATTAAATTAAATATTACATTAAATATTAAGGTAAATATTAATAATGTATTTGAATTAAATAAAATATTTAAACCATTTACCAATTAAATAAAACATAATATAATTATACCTAATTAAGACAAATCAAATATATATAACTTCCTAACTAAACAAATCACATACTAAATTAAAAAGATGTCATGCCTAATTAAAATCAATTATAACAAATTAAAGATATTGTATTCCTAATCTAAACCAAATTTGTCCCCCCTCAATCTTTGACTTTCCTTGCTCAACACAAAATCAAATCCCTTCCTTGTGAGACAAGGAGTAGCCCTAGCCATTCTCTATATAAACAACCCCTAACCAAGACATGCACTCCCATAGCTCATAGAAAAGACTTACACGAAAATCACAACACCAAGAACCCTAGCCACTCACAGCAACAGCAAGAAGCACAAACAAAACTCTTCTCTTCATCTCTCCTTCTTTGGCAGAGAATACCACTACCCTCCATCCCCTCCATTGCCGAATTTTAACAGCCATTACAACCACCAATACAACTCCCCACACATCACCGAAAATGCACACCCAAAACAGCAGCCAAACCCTCTTAAAACAGTCCCTAAAATCCTCAAAACAGTAACATAAAAAACTACATTCATAATCCTTAAAATAATCACACAAGACTACACTAAAAACCCACAAAAAACACTCGGAACAGTCCGTTGAAACGTCAAAACAAGTGACCTGAACAGTGAGCAGCAAAATAGAGGCCGAACAGCAGCAGAACGGAGACCGAACAGCAAGCAAAACAGCAAAACAGTGAGCTAGGACGCTAAACCAGTGAACCGGAGAAGTTGAGAAGCCTTACCCTTCCGACGTCCGTGAAACGCAAGCCTGAAAGTTGGAAAAAAGGTTAGACCTGAGGGTATTTTCCACACTCGTTTTCTGTTTTATTTGTATTATTTATTGAGTATTGCTTGCATGATTGTTATGTTGAAATGCATGTTGTGGCCCTTGAGTAGATAAATATGCATGAATCATGAGATGTTGTATGTTGTGGCTTTGGAATAAAATGAGAGATGTGTCAACTCTCGCGGTATATCGGATGGAAACCCGGACATAAATTTCATAGCCGATTCCGAATGGACGGTAGTATGATCTGTACTCAGGATACAACTCCACGTACCGCTTGAGTAAACGGCACCCTCTTTTGTTTTGTGTTGCTTTGGTTTATTTATTTTTCGTCACTTGAATTCTGCATGTTGCTTATTTATGCATGATTCAATCGAGCGCATGGGCTTAGTAAGTGCGATGAAAGGTCCCCTATTTGGAGGGGTTAAAACCCTTTACCACGATGCTTTGCCGCGCCGGTTGACGTGTGTTCGGTTGAATGCAAGATACGTTCAATCGGGCATACTAAGTTTGATAGTATTGTTTTTAAATTCTTTGTATGCATGATTTAATCGAGCGCATGGGCTTAGTAAGTGCAATGAAAGATCCCCTATGGGGAGGGGTTAAAGCCCTTTACCACAATGCTTTGCCGCGCCGGTTGATGTGTGTTCGGTGAATGCAAGATAGTTCAATCGGGCAACTAAGTTTGATATTATTGATTTTAATTCTTTGTATGCATGATTCAATCGAGCGCATGGGCTTAGTAAGTGCAATGAAAAAGATCCCCTATGGGGAGGGGTTAAAGCCCTTACCACGATGCTCTGCTGCGCCAGTTGATGTGTGTTCGGTTGAATGCAAGATACGTTCAATCGGACATACTGAGCTTCACATTATTGTCTTTATTCTTTGTGTTGCATGCATCAGGCCTGGTTCCGTTCGAACGCATTCTCGAACGCTACACGAATGCGAACCTTCTGTTTACCGTTCGAACGCATTCTCGAACGCTACGCGAACGCACACGTACTTTCTTAGTTTCATCATGCATCAGGTCTGGTTCCGTTCGAACGCGTTCTCGAAGCGAACCTTCTGTTTACCATTCGAACGCGTTTACAAACGCTACGCGAATGCGCACGCACTTTTTTAGTTTCATCATACATCATGTATGGTTCCGTTCGAACGCGTTCTCGAACGCTATACGAACGCGAACCTTTTGTTTACCGTTCGAACGCGTTATCAAACGCTACGCGAACGTGCACGCATCTTCTTAGTGTTCTGCATCAGGTCAGGCTCCGTTCGAACGCGTTCTCGAACGCTACACAAACGCTCGCCCCCTGAAGTGAGTTATTTTCATCAGATTCATACCTAGTTGTCTCTAGTAGCTATTCCTTCGTATGATAAAAACCTGATTGTTTCTATACATTATGCAAGACGTGTAGGTGTCGTTCATCTGTATTCCCCACATGTATGAGTATAATGTGTTTATTAACTTGTATGCTTGCCGTGTTGTTAATCTTTATGTATGCAAATTGAGACATAGATTACATACTAATAGGCTGTATGCAAACTCGGATATGTGTTACATGTAATTTAGATGAACTTGTTGATGTATGCATGTGAATTTAGAAGCATGATACTCTTGGAAATAAGTGTTACTAAACTTGATTAAATTATTACATAAATCCTTTCATTACAAGTGACATAAGTAAGAGACCATTCCGAACCTAACGGTTTGAGGTCTTCCCTTGCGAGGGTGTGAGTGCGGCCTTAAATCTCATTTTCCTGGTTCACACCAGGGGGCGACTCTCTTTATTCTCCGGTTTGGTCCCCCGTGGCTACTCCGTACTCCCAACCGGGCCGCGAGCCCGAGACAGCATGCGCCGCCCAGTTTCTGTGTCCCACAGTCTGGCGACTCCACTGGGGATAGAGAATCAGCCCCGAAATATTGTCTTGTAATGTTTGGATTTATGTTCTAATTGACCGTGTCTATAGTGGATAAAATGGGGGTTTAATCAAAGGCATTTTGAGGCTAGGTAATGGTTTGGTGTCTTCCTTCATTCACTACCTTTCTAGAAGGAAAAGCTGTGAAGGCGCCTATATAGCCATCTACTCGTAGCCTATTGTGATGGACTAATTTGGAGGACTCGTTGTTTATTCCTGACACCAAGCGATAAGAGCCTAAGAGGCTTGGGTATTTAAGTGAGCCTCGCTCCACCTTCCCTCTGGGGAATCCACAACGGGAAATCCATTTGACAGTCCGTCACACACCATAGCTCATTGGCACGTACCTTAGTGTATAAAAAAAGGTACGCTCACTTGGTTGCTCGAACCCTTGATTGGGGAGACCTAGTTGTGGGCCATCCTTCGCCGTGAGAGCCTTTGTCTACACTCCTGCGAAACCACCCATAGACCGGTTGTATGGTTAAAGTAACAATTATTTCCTTGAGTATGTGCTTATGGACCATCCTCATTTGGATGCAGTTGGACTATTGTCAGAAATGCGGACTTGCTGGGCCATTTAAACTGGGGCGAGTTCGTACCTTATGACCATTGGGCCCAAAGCTTCTGAAATGTTGATGGGCCATTCTGTAGAAATTATTGTTGTATGTTTCATTATCTTTCTTTGTACTTGTGTTCGGAACATTACCATTTGGATTTAGTTGGGCTCCTTGCCATGAGATGTGTACTCGTTGGGCCATTTAAACTGGGACGAGTTTACTCCTATGACAGTTAGCCCAAACTTCTCTAAAATGATAATGGGCCGATTTGTTTGAAAATTTTAGTTGATTTAGTATGTTATATATGTTACATGCATCTCATGCACCCCATGCATACATACATCATGTTAACCCTTGTGTTCTGAAAGCCATCATAGATTCCCGTTGGGTTAGGGAAAAGGGAAGACTCACCAAAATACTGGGAACAGACGTGAGTGAATCAGATATTGAGGTATCCCGTATGGAACAGTTGGAAAACGGTCTCGCCAAGGTCACCGAACAGTTGCAAGCCATGACCACTGCCATGGCAAATATGGCTGTGCCCCGTGCTGGGGGAAATTCTGAGAATGTGAGGCGCGAGGAGCCTCCGAATGGGTTGGGGGATGATATCCCCATTTTTGATGATGACATGACAGAGCATGCAACAGGCAGAGTGATTGGGTCTCAGGCGAATTTCAGAAGCTTCGGGATCAGGTTGAGTAAGTTACCCGTAAGATGAAGGGGAAGGACGAAGAATTACTAGACTATGAGGCGATGGCTTTTGAGGAACAGTTGCCTGCTCAGTTCAAGATGCCGGATATGGCCAAGTTCAACGGGAATGGGGATCCGAGGGTCCACCTCCGACAATATGTGTCAGTTATGAGTTCAGTGGGCCTAACACAGCGCCAAGCTCAGAAGATGTTTGGGATGTCACTTGAGGGGGCACCCGTAGTGTGGTACCATAGCCTTGAAAGAAAGGTTAAGGAGGATTGGAGGGAATTGGTAGATGTATTCCTGAAATAGTATGTTACAGACTTAGAGATTGATTTGTCACTTCGTGATTTGGAGAACACTAAGCAGAAGCCAGAAGAAAGCTTCAAGGAGTATGTAGACCGCTGGAGAAGCCAGCTTCTGAAAATGCAGACTCGGCCCTCTGAGAAGGACCAGATTAAAATGATCATCAAGGGCACTAAGCCCTCGATCTATGGCAAGTTGAGAAGGATGACTTCAATGATTGCGGATTTCCGACAGTTGAGGGAAACTGTCATGGATATTGAGGAAGAAGAGGCTGAAAACAGAAAGTTTTATGGCCAGAATAGAAGTAATTTTGGGGGACATCATGAAGCCAAGTCTTTTAGTGCTGAGGTCACTGCCATCAGGAACAGACGTTTCTCCAACTTGGGTAGACCTCTATCAAAGGTGTTTGAGAAATTGAAGATGCAAGGACTTCTGAAACCCTTGGAACCTAAACCACTCCCCAGCCCTGTGCCGCACTACCTTGACTTGAACTTATTCTATTATTTTCACCAGCAAAAGAGTCACGAAACTGACAACTGCCCCCGCCTTAGGCATGAGATCCAAGACCTGATTGACACCCACAAAATACCTGACCCAAAAAGAGAGCAACCCAGCACATACATGAATCCTCTACCAAATTACCACTCCGTCCCACCACCATGATCAACTTTGGCTTGCCTGAAACCTTTGTCCTCCAAACTCTCAACCACCAAGCTTCTCACATGGGGATAAGGGATAATAACAATGACGAACCAGAGGCTGAGGAAGAAGGCACTGCTGTTTCTCCAAGTTTATCTTGCATTTTTAATAAAGACATTGATTTTGTTTGCTTGTTCGACCCTTTTCTCAACAATAATAAAGAAGTTCATTTCGCTTACTGCCTGAATCTCCACTTCTCAACTTGCAACATGAGTGCATGTGACGGAAGCATTCAATCATGGTACTATGATACTCATAACGTAGGGAATCCTCAGAAGAAGCAAGCAGAAAAGATAAGTTGGCCATCCAGAAATTGGGAAATGAAGACAGTGAGACTGTTAGACTTGGAAATGAAATGAGTTCACAGAACCAATTAGTGTAGACAGATTGAAGCAGTACTTTGCCTAAGGAAGAGAAGACTGGGCTGTCACTAAGGGAATTGACCGAAGACCTAACCCAACGGGATATGAAACTCATGCATACATGCATACACATAACACATTTTGCATCTTTTTTGTGTTTGTTTTGTTTTATATTAACAGTTTCGAAGAAAAAAAAGAAAGCAGCAAAGGCAAGCTAGTCAGAAACAGCAACAATACAGTTTCAGGAATGAATCCAGGGAATGAATCTCTCTGAATTTGGAACGAATCGAGGGAATGAATCTCTCAGAATTTGGAATGAATCCAGGGAATGAATCTCTCAGAATTTGGAACGAATCCAGGGAATGAATCTCTCAGAATTTGGAACGAATCCAGGGAATGAATCTCTCAGAATTTGGAACGAATCCAGGGAATGAATCTCTCAGAATTTGGAACGAATCCAGGGAATGAATCTCTCAGAATTTGGAACGAATCCAGGGAATGAATCTCTCAGAATTTGGAACGAATCCAGGGAATGAATCTCTCAGAATTTTGGAACGAATCCAGGGAATGAATCTCTCAGAATTTTGGAACGAATCCAAGGAATGAATCTCTCAGAATTTTGGAATGAATCCAAGGAATGAATCTCTCAGAGTTTTGGAATGAATCCAGGAATGAATCCGGGAATGGATCCCAGGGTCGAGGCACACGTCAGCAGATTTTTGGAAGGAATCCGGGATGAATCCCAGGGCCGAGGCCCACATCAGTAGAGTTTTGTAATGAATCCCAGGGCCGAGGTCCACATTGTCAGAATTTTGGAATGAATCCAGGAATGAATCCTAGGGTCGGGGACCACACATCAGTTTTTTTTGGAATGAATCCTAGCCCGTACCGTCGAAATTTTGGAATGAATCCAGGAATGAATCTTAGGGCGAGGCCCATGCCAGCTTGGGGGCGAGGCCCCACATCATTTCAGCTTGGGGGCGAGGCCCATATCATGTCGACTTGGGGGCGAGGCCCATATCAGCTTGAGGGCGAAGCCCCCGTTGACAGTTGTAGTTCCGGGTCGAGGTGCCCAGGGTCGAGGTGCCCACTAAATCATCAGTACGAGGGTGAGGTCCCTATTGTCAGCGGTATTGGGTCGAGGTGCCCATGGTCGAGGCCCCCATTGTCAGTTGTAGTTATTGGGATGCGTCCTAGGATCGAGGTCCACTGCAGCACCAACTCAGCTCGAGGCAGCAGCCGAGCCAGGTAAGTGAAAATGCATTGCATAACTTTGATAGGATTGTTCAAAGTCACACACTGCACAAGTCCCATCAAAGTGGGGGCGACTGTAGGCATTGCATTTTCGCATGTGAAACCCGATGATGAGTCTCAGTTGGAGGCACTACCTTTTTAGCTAAGGATATTGGGAGAAACGGAGGTCGGACGGGGAAATTCAGAATGAGTACGTCATCAGATTCATTTCGCAAGTTCACTGTCTTCGTTAGTGCTGCGTTCGTTACTTCGTTCGAACGTCAAACAGATTGCGGTCGTTCGTGTAGCGTTCGAATGGGCGTTCGAACGGCGTCGGTGTTTTTCTGGTTTTGCTGCTAGCCTCGCACCCCAGCCCAATTAGCCCCCCAAAGCCCATAAAACACATCCCAATTAATTAAACACATTTAAAACACATGGGAAATTAAATTAAATATTACATTAAATATTAAGGTAAATATTAATAATGTATTTGAATTAAATAAAATATTTAAACCATTTACCAATTAAATAAAACATAATATAATTATACCTAATTAAGACAAATCAAATATATTAACTTCCTAACTAAACAAATCACATACTAAATTAAAAAGATGTCATGCCTAATTAAAATCAATTATAACAAATTAAAGATATTGTATTCCTAATCTAAACCAAATTTGTCCCCCCTCAATCTTTGACTTTCCTTGCTCAACACAAAATCAAATCCCTTCCTTGTGAGACAAGGAGTAGCCATTGCCATTCTCTATATAAACAACCCATAACCAAGACATGCACTCCCCTAGCTCATAGACAAGACTTACACGAAAATCACAACACCAAGAACCCTAGCCATTCACGGCAATAGCAAGAAGCACAAACAAAACTCTTCTCTTCATCTCTCATTCTTTGGCCGAGAATACCACTACCTTCATCCCCTCCATTGCCGAATTTTAACAGCCATTACAACCACCAATACAACTCCCCACACATCACCGAAAATACACCCAAAATAGCAGCCAAATCCTCTTAAAACAGTCCCTAAAATCCTCAAACACAGTAACATAAAAAACTGCATTCATAATCCTTAAAATAATCACACAAGACTACACTAAAAACCCACAAAAAACACTCGGAACAGTCCGTTGAAACGTCAAAACAAGTGACCTGAACAGTGAGCAGCAAAACAGAGGCCGACACAGCAGAATGGAGACCGAACAGCAAGTAAAACAGCAAAACAGTGAGCTAGGACGCTAACCAGTGAACCGGAGAAGTTGAGAAGCCTTACCCTTCCGACGTCTGTGAAACGCAAGCCTGAAAGTTGGCAAAAAGTTAGACCTGAGGGTATTTTCCACACTCATTTTCTGTTTTATTTGTATTATTTATTGAGTATTGCTTGCATGATTGTTATGTTGAATGCATGTTGTGGCCCTTGAGTAGATAAATATGCATGAATCATGAGATGTTGTATGTTGTGGCTTTGGAATAAAATGAGAGATGTGTCAACTCTCGCGGTATATCGGATGGAAACCCGGACATAAATTTCATAGCGATTCCGAATGGACGGTAGTATGATCTGTACTCAGGATACAACTCCACGTACCGCTTGAGTAAACGGCACCCTCTTTTGTTTTGTGTTGCTTGTTTTTATTTATTTTTCGTCACTTGAATTCTGCATGTTGCTTATTTATGCATGATTCAATCGAGCGCATGGGCTTAGTAAGTGTGATGAAAGGTCCCCTATTTGGAGGGGTTAAAACCCTTTACCACGATGCTTTGCCGCGCCGGTTGACGTGTTTCGGTTGAATGCAAGATACGTTCAATCGGGCATACTAAGTTTGATAGTATTGTTTTTAATTCTTTGTATGCATGATTTAATCGAGCGCATGGGCTTAGTAAGTGCAATGAAAGATCCCCTATGGGGAGGGGTTAAAGCCCTTTACCACAATGATTTGCCGCGCCGGTTGACGTTTGTTCGGTTGAATGCAAGATACGTTCAATCGGGCATACTAAGTTTGATATTATTGTTTTTAATTCTTTGTATGCATGATTCAATCGAGCGCATGGGCTTAGTAAGTGCAATGAAAGATCCTCTATGGGGAGGGGTTAAAGCCCTTTACCACGATGCTCTGCCGCGCCGGTTGATGTGTGTTCGGTTGAATGCAAGATACGTTCAATCGGACATACTGAGCTTGGCATTATTGTCTTTATTCTTTGTGTTGCATGCATCAGGCCTGGTTCTGTTCGAACGCGCTCTCGAACGCTACACGAACGCGAACCTTCTGTTTACCGTTCGAACGCGTTCTCGAACGCTACGCGAACGCGCACGTACTTTCTTAGTTTCATCATGCATCAAGTCTGGTTCCGTTAGAACGCGTTCTCGAACGCCATACGAATGCGAACCTTCTGTTTACCGTACGAACACGTTTACAAACGCTACGCGAACGCGCACACACTTTCTTAGTTTCATCATGCATCAGGTCTGGTTCCGTTCGAACGCGTTCTCGAACGCTATACAAATGCGAACCTTCTGTTTACTATTCGAACGTGTTATCAAATACTACGCGAACGTGCACGCATCTTCTTAGTGTTTCATGCATCAGGTCAGGCTCCGTTCGAACGCGTTCTAGAACGCTACACGAACGCGCGCCCACTGAACTGAGTTATTTTCATCAGATTCGTACCTAGTTGTCCCTAGTAGCTATTCCTTCGTATGATAAACCTGATTGTTTCTATACATTATGCAAGACTGTGTAGGTGTCGTTCATCTGTATTCCCCACATGTATGAGTATAATGTGTTTATTAACTTGTATGCTTGCCGTGTGTTAATCTTTATGTATGCAAATTGAGACATAGATTACATACTAATAGGCTGTATGCAAATTCGGATATGTGTTACATGTAAATTTAGATGAACTTGTTGATGTATGCATGTGAATTTAGAAGCATGATACTCTTGGAAATAAGTGTTACTTAAACTTGATTAAATTATTACATAAATCCTTTCATTACAAGTGACATAAGTAAGGGACCATTCCGAACCCAACGGTTTGAGGTCTTCCTTTGCGAGGGGTGAGTGCGGCCTTAAATCTCATTTTCCTGGTTCACACCAGGTGGCGACTCCATTATTCTCCGGTTTGGTCCCCCGTGGCTACTCCGTACTCCCAACCGGGCCGCGAGCCCGAGACAGCATGCGTCTCCTAGTTTCTGTGTCCCACACTTTCGGTATAATATAGTCGACTTTTAATTTACGATCTCTAAATAACACTCAGAACTTGATTTTGAAGTTATACCATGGTCATGGATTTACTAGATCGTAAACACGCGTAGAATGCCTATGACCTGTACACAGGACTGCCGGATTCTATCTTGATACGCACAAGATTTCATGAGCATCAGTCCACTCCCAACGAACAGGCGGAGGTCTGATCTAAATAGATCTGTGACGTGACTGCCATCAAAGTGTGAAGGATAACTCATATATCCAAAGTGGTATGTCAAGTCGAAGGACCACTATGCTCGCTCAACTCAAGAAGATTCCTATTGACGTTGGTGTACCATCTATTAGGAAATCTTCAGTGAGTCGTTCGGTGTTTATCAAATAAATACCTACATGTCTATACGAGTCTCCCGATACTCATGGTTCATTGGGATAAACCATCAGACCAAGTCACGATATACGACATGTACTGGTCTTAGCAGATTTTACTAACTGACACGTGTTAGTAAATCTTGACCAGGAACTTTTTTTAAGGACATACAACTTATAGTGACACTTTCCAATGTCAATTACAAACTATGTTGTAACTGTGCACTACGTTATAAATATTAAGGTCTTTGTCTAATATACACGTATCACTAAACCAAATTTAGTTTCAATCTAATCGTAATTAGATCGAATATGTGTATAAAAGACAAGAGGTGCTACCATTAAATAAGTAATATTATGGAAAATGGAATTGCTCGTATTCATGAATTGGACATAAATACGATCCGGATTGGCACTCCGAACACCAACCCCAACAGAATGTTTAGGATCTATCACTCGAGAGAGAGGATTTTGAATAAGATCTAGAGAATATGACCTAGGATTTATAGAATCCGAGAGAATCTATAGTTCCTTTGAAGTCGTTAACATAGAGTCACAATACATAATGAGTTGTTAATTACTAGATTTTTATAGGGATATCAGAATCTGTAGTTGATAATATTTTCACTGTTACTCGAGAGAGAGAGTGAATACTTGAGGATTTTTGACTTATAAACAATACAACTGAACAAGTTAATTGACATGACAAATACATAGGGGATCGCTAGGTGAAATCAGACTCTGGAATCTCTATCATATTAGTTCCTCCAATTTTATTATTTTAATATCTTAGTTATTTATTTAAATCTTCATTAATTATCTTCTAAATGAAGTTAGGATTATCAATTGTAGTACTTAGTGTGAGTTTAACACAATCCCTGTGGGTTCGACACTCTACACTCATTTATACTAAAACCTGACACCGTACACTTGCGGTACGATATAAAATATCACAACAAACTTAGCGCTAGCGGGGAGACAACCCACGCAATTTGTGTATATATTGAGATATTACGTGTTTAAATTTTTGTGTTTTATTTTTGTAGGAAAAATCGCAGACAAGATGTAAGACACTCTCGTAAAACTTCACAAGCATTTTCCTTATCTCCCTCAAAACTCTCCGATGAAAGTATACAAAAGAACGCTTTGAAAGAATGAGACTTCTGATGATCCAAGGTATTCCTAGTGATATTCGTTGGATAATTGAAGCAAGAGTTCGCTTGACAGATGAGTCATCTGACTCTTTTACTCCATATCTGTCTGGTTTAGGAAAAAACATTATGCTAAGAAAAGAAGAGCTAAATGATTAGGTGTTTATTATAAATTTGCACGCTGTACATGCAATACTCGTTGTCATTCTTTTGGAATGGTGTATGATAATCGCGAAGATAAAATAAAATTCATTAGGGATGGCATGAGTAAAGAGTCTTTAGATAACATATCATTGACTCTTGAGACGCATCACAATGTATATGTCTATCACGCGATTCACAATTTACATACACAATTTAGAAGAGAAAGACAACAATTGAGTCTCAGGAATCTGACTTTAAAAGACCATGTTTGCCAATTTATAAGAAAATTGGATGGGAAGCTTGTCCCTGACCCATAGAGGTCATTCAAGCCGTTACTACATGTACATATTATTGTTTTGATTTCTTTGTCTTTATATAATTATTGTGGTTTGCTTTATTTTTATTCATTTTATTTTCGCCGACAAGATCCAGACTTTTTGACTTTCATGATTTATTTTATTGTACATCTAATAATTATCATTTGGCAGGTACTAGTGCAATTATTACTCACCCTTTTTCAGGATCTATAAATTTAGCTCGTCATTGCTCTCTTCAACACATCCAAATTAGAGAGAGTGTAAAGAAAAAAATGGAAGCAACTTCAAGAAGACGAGTCATTAACATCTGTGTGTTTTGCGGAACTAGTTCTGGATCTAAGCCAAAATTTGTTGAGGCAGCGAAAGAAATGGGTAGAGTCATGGTAGAGAGAAATATGCATTTAGTATATGGCGGTGGAAATCACAACCCCAGCATTTTGTTTCATTATTTTATTTTAACTTTCTAGTTTTCAACTTATTGTATGATGTTTTGTTTATTTATTTATTTAGTAGTCCTAGGTATGTGTAGGGTTGTGATGAATTCCAATATCATTGGTTTTATAAGTTGAATATTTTGTGTCTTTTGTGATGTATTGGTTTATTTATTGAGTCTTAATCTTAAGCTTCTTGTTAATTAGCCACTAATAAGATTGATTTGGTAAACTTAAAAGGAACTTGACGAATGGATTTTAGGTTTCAGCCTTAAACTCAATAGCTCAAGATCTCACTTTAGAGATTTCCTTCCAGGATATACATATATATGTCAGGCGTGGGTGGCCATAATTGGAACTTGATCTTAATGAATTCAGAGTTTCTTAATTAACATAGACATATAGTTAATTAGGTCACTTTAGGTGTTTGCATTCGACCATCGACAAATGCTTTTGCATATCTCCGTGTTCCAAGTTAATAAACCAACATATTATACAAGTATAAGATAATCACTTCATCTTTTAGAAGAATATTGGAAGGATTCACAACCCTAGATAGTTTCATATTATTGATTTCTTTTAGAGTTTACCTTTGTTTTGTTTATTTATTTGTTTTAGATGAAAATCATTATCCAACCAATAATCAAATAAATTAGATACTTGTAGGAATTTAGCTTCATAATTTAATAGCATAAGTAATAAGTCCTCGTGGGATCAATACATTTTATAATACTTGAACGATACGTGTGCTTGCGTAACGAGTGTTTACCGCCGGTCCACTATATGCTTCATTAATATTAACAACTCACTAATGAAAACATAGCTTTAGAGAAGATCAAACTTACCTAGTAAACTTGATTCCAAGATCCAATCTTCTTCTCATTTTTGAAAAATATAGAGAACTTTCAAAGCTTCTCTAAACACTTCTTTTACTTTGGCTAATATCTATAATACTTGCTTGCTTTAGCTTTCTCAAGCTTAATTAAAAACTTGCTCAAGCTTGCCTTTTATAGTGAAGCTTATGTAATTTTAAATTAATAAAAGTTCTAATCAACTTTTAGATGGACTTAATCCAATTTGTCCAAATATGTATAATTAGGTGTGACTAATCACCTTTGTCTACCACTTTGATTTAATCCAATTAAATCTAAATAAAGTTTAATCAATTGATTAGTTTATTGTCTACCACTTTTATTTAATCTAATTAAATCAAGACAAATATTAGGAATCACTTATGAGTCATTCAGTATTCGCTCCAACGTATACCCGCATGTCTATACGAGCTTCCATTGCTCATGGTACATTGGGTAAACCATTGGAACTCCAATTCCAATATACGACATGTGCTAATCTTCTAGGTTATAAGAATTCGACTGTATTCCAAAACCAACGACTTGAAATATTTACTTTAAGAATAATTTATAAAGGTAATATTATCCTAATGTCAGACCACCTAATGTCCAGTATTACTACATGACCGATCTAAAATCGATCTCATTCTCAACATATTTATATATCAAACTAATATGCATAATGACATTACCATTAACAAGGTTGAAATGAAAACATAGTTATTTTATTAATAAATAATAAAATATAATGTACAATACATTATCCGGATTGATAATCCAAGCACCAGCTCCAATAGCTCATATGTACGCAAATTGACCACCTCCGTAATTGCGAAGAACACAAACGACCTTTCTGAACTATACAAGTTGAGGTCATCACAAATGTTTAACAATCCATATGTCGTATGCTATCCGAGTTGTGCTTAGGAAACATAGATTACATCGTCAAGTTTCCAAGGTACACATATGATATTGTCGACATGTCCATAATTCTTTACAACTAATCAGAACACCATTTCTTATGTATGCGATCAACCCTAGGTGATTGGCTTTGGCCTAAGTATTAAAAATCATTACTCACTAACATAGATACTTTAAACTCTCATGGTACACATAAGGGCCGACGTATCATATCTTGATACACACTTGATTAATAAGTGTATCGGTCCACACCCAACGAACATCTAGCGGCCAGACCATGAGAGGTCTCTGACATATATGTCATCAAAACATGGAGAATCACATACAAAATCAATGATATCATATAGTCAAAGGATCACATATGCTACTCGACTTAAGGAGATTCCTATTGACGGTGGTGTGTACTTCCAACGATTATGAATCACTTATGAGTCATTCAGTATTTCGCTCCAACGAATACCCACATTTCTATATAGGCTTCTCTTACTCATGATCCATTGGGTTAGACTAATCCCAATGTTCATCTCATCAGGCGTGCTTTGTTTGTCCTATACCTTTTCATTTGCTACCAGGGTTTCAGGGTTGTGGGATGGAGAATTCTAAGTATTTTACCGAGTAGGGATGGTCTTTAGATTCTGGGGAGTATGATGCATGTGTTCCATGGCTTTTAGATTTGGAGAGGGTTTTATGACTTGGTTTAATGGTAAAACTACATGAGCGTTTGGAGTCCCTTTCACATTATTTCCAGGACTCAAATTGCCATCCTTATTCTTCGCAGGTTTAGGATTTTCCCCCAAATGACTTGCTCGCATCCACTCCCCACAATGAAAGTGACTCATGACTACTGAGTTTCCCCTTCCTTATACCATATCCCCCTCATATGGGCACTCTTTGTAGCAATGTCCCACCAAACCACACCTGAAATAACATTTGGGGAGACATTGATAATTATCACCGAGTCCACTCTAGATTTTTCCACGTACAGACGTTGCTTCAGTGTTTTAGATATATTGATATTGATTTTTGCCCTGATGTATCTACCCACACAATTTCCATTTGGACCCATATCCACTTCCACCACGTCTCTCATTTGATTTGCCAGTGAAAACGCCCATTCATTCATGCTAGCCACCAGAATATTGTGAAGTTGAACCCAAAACCTTGCCATATCAAAATTCTGCTTTGTAGTTTCACCCAGACCTGCTAAAGTAGTTAACACTAGTAGTGAATTATCAAAATATTAAGGTCCCAATCTTAAGATCATTCTCTTATCAGTTTCGTTAACAAATTGAAATAAAAAATATTTTGTCCCACCCATTCGCTCTTAACCTTATGAACCACCTTCCATGTATTTTGCATTGTAAGCTTAAAAGCCTCTCTATTAACCAATTTAATAGATAGAACTTTCTTGTTGCTGGACTTTATTGTTGCTTGTTTTGAATGGTTAGCGCTTCACACAACTTGACAATCTCATATGTCTCCATAATTCAATACACCATAATATGAGATTCATAACATTAATGACAGTACAATACAACAGTAAAAGTGTCTTTTTTCCTGAAAACTTCACACCACCAATGATATGAAAACCCCTATTCTTAAAAACCCTCGCTTGGACTTGTAACAAAGCACTACCTTCAGCACCCAACAATGAGTGAAAAATGAGGGTTAGTAAAACCCTACAGCAGCTTCCACACTACCCCTTTCTCTAAGGATCAGAGAAAAGCTAGAGGAAAAAAGTGCATGGGTGAAAATTAATAATCAATAAAATGTAACATAATCTTGGCATAAACCTTAGGTTAAGAATCTTTTATTATTCTTCTCTATTTTCCTTTATTTTTGTTAGAAACCAAAATAGGAGAGTTGGAGAAAAATATACTACTTTTCTTAATTTCAATATGAATTACAGATTGCCTTTATATAGGCATTATAAAAGAATCAACATTAATTACATAACAACTAACAACTAACATTAATTACATAACAAATAATATTAATTACAGAACAACTAACAACTAACATTAATTACATAACAACTAACAACTAACATTAATTACATATCAACTAAAAACTAACATTAATTACATATAAACTAACAACTAACATTAATTACATATCAACTAATAACTAACATTAATTACATATCAACTAACAACTAACATTAATATCAAATCTTTGACATCCCCGCACAAACTCAAGATGGTAGTGAGGAAACCAGATTGAGTTTGGAAACGAGGATTGTGTAACGGCTATGAAGAAAAGACTTGGTGAAAATATCAATTATTTGATCATCAGAGTGTAGATACACTAACAGAAGAGTACCGCGAGCAATATGTTGACGAATGAAATGACAATCAATCTTAATGTGTTTGGTTCGTTCATGGAATACATCATTATGCGTTATTTGAATAGTGTTTTGATTATCAAAGTAAAGAGTAGTAAGAGGTGGTTGAGGCACTCCCATATCTTCGAGGATCCAACGTAGCCATAAAAGTTCGGCAGTAGTCGCAGCAAGGGCTCGATATTCAGCCTTAGTACTAGAACGAGTAATCAATGTTTGTTTCTTACTACGCCAAGAAATAAGCGAGTCACCCAGAAAAATCCAATAACCAGTAGTGGATCGACGATCAGTAAGGTCACCTTCCCAATATGTATCAGTGTAAGCTCGAAGAACAAGTGAAGAATTAGCAGAGAAATGGAGACCACAAAAGAGAGTGCCTTTAACATAGCGAATGATGCGAAACACATCTGTATAATGAAGAGATCTATGAGCAGCCATGAACAGAATTATAATATGAACAACATAGGCAATGTTTGGTCGAGTGACGGTGAGATAAATGAGACTACCAACTAATTATTTGTAGAGAGTATGATCATCAAGAGGAGTGCCATCCATATGTGTAAGTTTAGTATTATACTCGACAAAGGTTGGAACTGTCTTACTATCTGTAAGGCTGTCTCAAGAAATAAGATCAGAAGCATACTTAGCTTCAGAGAGATGATAGCCATCATCAGAGGAAGTAACTTCAAGGCCTAATAAGTAACTCAGAGGACCAATATATTTCATTTCAAATTGTTGACTAAGAAGTAACTCATAATTCCTGAATCACCATCTCCAGTAATTTTTTTGTCATCAACATAAAGAAGTAACATCACGATGTCTGTACTAGATTTGTGAAGGAATATGGCAGAGTCATATGGACTGGAGGTGAACCCAAGCTGACAAATAATCGTACTTAACTTGGCAAACCATGCACATGGAGCTTGTTTTAGACCACATAGGGCACGTCGTAGGAGGAATACCTTGTGTGGTGGATGATCAAGACCAGGATGGGGTTTCATGTAAACTCCTTCTGCTAGATCACCATTGAGAAAAACATTCATGTAATCCATCTGAAACAAACTCCATTGTCGAGTAGCAGTAATGGCAAGTAGGCTGCGTACCGAGGTAAGAGGAGCAACTGAAGCAAATGTCTCCTCATAATCAACCCCATATTCCTGAGTGAAGCCCTTAGTAACAAAACGTGCTTTATAACACTCAATAGAGCCATCTGAATGTGTTTTTTTTTTGTATACCCATTTGCATCCCACTTTAGTTTTACCAGGAGGAATATCAACTAGGTCTCAAGTACCGATTTTTACCAAAGCATGTAATTCATCTTGAATAGCTTGCTGCCAATGAGGATTATAGGATGCCTCCCTATAGGACTGAAGTTTATGTAAAAAAAAAACAATAGTGGAAAATCAATGATATATTTGAAGATAAGTAGGAGGGTGTCTTACTTCGAGGAGGATAACATGAAGAAGAAGTATAAATATCATGGGAATGTTTATTCACAAGGGTGTCAGAGACAGTATTTGCAGAAGAAGCATCATCAGGGACATGTAGCAATGAGGGTTGGACGTCCGTAGGCTCACTGGTGGTACCTGGATCATGAACACGTGGAAACAATTCGATAGAGAGATCAGTGAAAAGTGAAGGGGGGTCAGAAAGCACTTTGAAATCAGAGAGGGAAGAGAACATAATGTGCTCTAGAAGACAACATGACGTGAGATGCGAAGTTTTTGTGACATAAGATCTCAACAACAATACCATTTGTGTTCAATTCCATAACCTAAGAAACAACAAATCGAACATGAGGTTATAACTTGTGGTGCTTAGTAGGAAGAAGAATGACAAAACAAATACTCCCAAAAACTTTAAGAAGATCATATGAGGGAGAAATACCATATAAGCACTCATATGAGACATATACTGTTTAGTGACTGAAGAAGGAATATGATTAATAACATATATTGCAGTGAGAGTGGCTTCACCTCAAAAACGTTCTTGACAAGAAGATGATATGAGCATGGATCGAACGAAATCCAGAATATGATGATATTTGCGTTCTGCTCGTCTATTTTGTTGAGAGGTGTATGGGTAAGATCTTTGGGATAAGATACCTTGTTCTTTCAAAAACCTTTGAAGTGTAGAGTCAAGATATTATTTGGCATTATCAGTGCGCAATATTTTGATGGTTTTGGAAAATTGTGTTCTGACCATAGATGCAAAATCAATGAAAATTGGAGGTAGTTCAGATTACTGTTTCATGAGAATGATCCAAGTAAATCGAGAATAATCATCAATGAATATGACAAAAAAATTAGACCCTCCCATAGTGTGTGTAGGAGAAGGTCCACATATATCGAAGTGGATTAAGTCAAAAGGAGCGACATAAGTATTATGTTTATTTTTAAAAGATAAAGCTAATTGTTTGCCGAGTTGACATGATACACAATGTAAAAAAGACTGTTCGGTAACAGAACCTAAGGACTCATTAGAAATCAAAGTGTAAGTGTTCCTAGAACATGCCAAGATCGTCTAAGAGTGATTTGTGTGTGAATTAATCAAAGGGAGTTGCGGAATACTCACATTGATCGGATTGAGTTCAAAACTTTTCTTTCTTTGTTGGATGTGTTGGAAGCTTCGGAGCTTGAGATCGAGTTCCAAACTCTCGGGTGAGTCTCCCTATCACCTTCCTTCGACTCCTTAAAGTGATAGCTATGTAGATTTTTGAAGCAAAAATCCATGGGAGAGAAGAGAAAGTCATGCCAATTTGAGAAAGAGAAGAGAGATGGTTACTGTGAATAGTAAAAATCTGCACTTCTAAAGTGGACCAAATTAATATATAGTGAGTTTGAGTGTTGGAATAAGTTTGAGTGTGTTATAAGTAAAGCCATGCCATCTTTCGACAAATCAAACTCATTATTTTATGCCTAACCACTTCCATCACATGTCTAACATGTGATGTAAGTGAAGTGGGTCCCACCACTTTTAAATTCCAAATTTAAGTCGGCTAATCCAACACGCAACTTCGCTTGGGCTCGGGTTCGCTTAATTCCGAATTAAACGAATTTGCCGTTGCGAATTAATTAAATCCAATTTAATTAAATAATAATGCTTAGCAAAATTATTACGAAAGTCGCTTGCGAATTAATTCTAAATTAATTCGTTCGCTAGAATTAAAATCCAATTTAATTCCGCTTTGAAATCCGATTTCATTTAATATATCCAATATATTATCTTAGCCCAAATAAATAAATTAAATAGTAAAATCTAATTTAACTATTAAATTTACTTTACCGATTAATTCCAAATTAATCGAGTTCGCTCTTCTCGATAAATTTAATCCCATATAAATTCTCGACGCAATTAATCCCAGATTAATTCTTTCTCTTTTAATTAATCCTAGATTAATTTATTGTCGTAATTAATCCCAGATTAATTTTCTATTTCTCTCATAATTAATCCCAAATTAATTCTGTTCGAGTCAAACATCATCGGTGAATCTTTGGGAGGCGACCCAAGAGATCCCTGGATATGTTGGCAGTAAATACATTTATCGGACTATCTGAATACGTGCGTACCCAGTACCACGTTCTTACCGATTTACAAGACATGGTTGGCTTCTAGCAAAGCACCGTGCCTACCCAATTCTCCAGAAATATTCTTTAAAGGAATATATAATCTTTGTCAGGCGTAGCATACGTAGTATTGCGTATTACGATCCAGTATCTAATGTCACATGCTAGGTCTGGGACTGGAATTGTGTATGCCCCGTACGAAGCATATATCAGATCTCTAGTAACTAGTCTCTATGATCAGATAATCATGACATTGTCATATTATCCCGATAGCTGCAGTACTTAAGAGTACCAGTTCTGTATCCTACGTGAACATCATCTCCATATGACTGAAGTGATACTTCCATCTTGACATCACACCTAATACACTACGATTCTCAGTATACCCAGAAGAGGCATACACAGAACCTGTTAAAGCCCAGGACGACCAAAACCAAAGTATATTGATTGTCGCAAGTATTAGCGGTGCAAGTCTCAGGTTAAGACCAAATACACCTACCCTGATTCGGATTCCCATAGACACATAGTCATACTACCAATGGGATTCCAAGGGGTCTATCTAGAGCGAAGCTGTTTCCGTACCATCGGTAAACAGAACCTCCTATTACACTTGTTTGAGTATCCAATACCCAAATATATGAGAACTATGTCGTTACGCTTCCATAACATGCACAAGTGTAATACTAGTCTATTCCATATTATCGATGTCCAGTCTCGATAATACTACAACTAGGGATATTTAATGATTGAACCTCACATGGATTAATACTGTCTCATATCTTATTAATCAGGTACTAATCATATGGACTTTTATCATTTATATATCCCGGTAATCCAATTACAAATTATAAAAGAGCAATTTCCTTTGTCACATAGTTAATTTGTACAACAACGCCATGTTCTGTACAAATAGTGATGCTATGAGTCATAATTGTCCAACAATCTCCCACTTGGCCTATAGCCAATCACTCAAGTGTCCTATACCTGAACTATGTACGGGTCGCTCAAACTTCTGCTGAGAAACAGCTTTCGTCAGCGGATTTGCAATGTTATCATCTGATGCGTTTTTTTCGATCATCACATCGCCACGATGTATGATCGAACGAATCAAATGAATTAGTCGAAGTACATACTTGGATCGTTGATGAGACCGCTGTTCCTTAGCCTGTGTTGTAGCCTAGGTCAATTGCTAGCGGAACTACTCCTAATCTAATTAGGATTATATAGATCCAAAATGCTTCTTTTGCTGCCTCAACTGCAGTAATATTCCGCTTTTGTTATTTATTCGGAAACAATATCTTGCTTAGAAGATTTCCAGCTCATTGTTCCGTTATTCAAACTATATACGTACCTAGGGATGGCAAAATTCGGATCCGGGCCCGGGTCCGGTCGGATCTGGAAGAGATTTCTTCACCCCGGGTCCGATTCCGGACCCGGGTAAATATTCCCGGGTCCGGACCCGGGTCTACCCGGTCCGGATCCGGATACCCGGTTCACTTTTTTTTTTTAATTGTATTATTTTATATTTATATTTGGATTTTGCCAATTTAATTAGTTTTATTTCAATTCTTTTATATTTTTTAATTATATTTTATTATATATTTTTTTATATATATACATATTATTTTTTATTTTTCATTATTTTTTAATTTTTGTTCCGGACCCGGGTATACCCGGGCCGGACCCGTGCGAACCCGGGTCCGGATCCGGATACACTCGGGTCCGAATTTTAAAGACCCGGGTCCGATTTTTTTAATCCCGGACCCGGGTCGTCCGGGTCCATGCGGAACCGGGCCGGGTCCGGGTATAGTTGCCATCTCTATACGTACCCTTATTGCGACTTACAGTCGTTTTTATCGGTTTGGAAACTTTCAACGGTGAACCTAGTCACTTTAAGTTCTCTTTCTCCATGTTTTAAGAATACATCCTTAGTTCGTCTAAGATACTCAATGATGTTCTTAACATCAATCCAGTGACCATCACCTGGATTGGCCTTATAGCGTCTACATATGCTCAAAGCATACGAGACATCAGATCAAATACATTTCAAAAATGTACAAGCTCTGGGAGGGTTGTCAGCAGCTTTCTAGATCTATCTCAGTAGATCTTTATTCCAAGAATAAAGCCTGCTTCTCCCAGATATTTCATGGAGAATTTTAATGAAAGCCAAGCTTTCACCTATTATATTATTGGAATGTTATTGCTAAGAAGCAATACATCATCAACTTATAGGACATTCATTGTCAGTGCGCTCCCACTAACCTTCTTATATACACAAGAATCATATTCGTTTTGAACGAAATCATATACCATTATGATCTTATCAAAACGTTGGTTCCAAGAACCCTATGCTTGCTTCAATCCATAAATGGATCGATTTAACTTGTAAACCTTGTTTGCATGTTTTGGCACGACAAAACCGTCAGGATATTGTAAACATCCTCCAAAAGGTTTCCGTTAAGGAAAGCGGTTTTGACGTCCATATGCCATATTTCATAAATGAAATATGCAGCATTAGCAAGCATTATCCAAATGGATTTAATCATGGCAACAGGTGAAAAAATTTCTTCGTAGTCGACACTATGTCGTTGACGATACCCTTTCTGTACAAGCCTAGCTGTGTACATTTGTATGTTGCCATCCATGTATGTCTTCCTTGAAGACTCATATAGTACCAATAGGCACAATGTCTTCTGGTACATCAACTAGTGTCCAAACTTGGTTGGTATACATGTAATCCATTTCGGACTTCATGGCCCTTTGCCATAAAAGGATTCGATACCTTGTATCACTTCCTTATACGTAGTCGGTTCGTCTTCCTCAATAAGATTGATATCTACATGAGGTGAGATCAGAAACCCATACCTCCCAGGTTGTTTTCTGACTCTCTCCGACCTACGCGGTTCTTATGTATTCGAAGATTGTGGAACAGTCTCATCCCTGATGAACTGTTCGTGTTCCGTTAAGGATCGGTGCCAGGAATAGTATTACTCTGATTTTCATCGAGTTTTACTTTCCTCCCACTTTCCACTGCATATATGTATTCCTCTTAGGAAAACCGCATGGAGAGCAACAATTACATTGTTCTCTTATGAGTTGTATAAGTACTATACTTTGGTTTCCCTAAGACAACCTACAAATAGGCACTTATCCGATTTGGGTTCTAGTTTGGTAACATCCAAACATATGCCCAGCATTCCCAAATCTTTAGGAATGAGAAACCATGTTTCTTTCCTGTTCATATCTAATATGAAGTCTGTCTAACAGATTTTCATGGAACCTTATCCAAAATAAGTATTGCACTATTTAATGTGTATCCCTATAAGGAAATTGGTAGCTCAGAGCGACTCATCATTAACCTTACAATGTCTAACAAAGTTCGGTTTCTCTGTTCGGACACACCGTCAATTGAGGTGTTCCGGGAGGAGTCCACTATGAAAGAATACCATACTCTTTCAAGTAATCTTGAAACTCATATGTTTAAGTATTTTACACTATGGTCCGACCGTAATATTTTTAATACTATTACCGGTCTGTTTTCTTACTTCGTGTCGAAACTCTTTGAAATACTCAAAAGTTTCTGACTTGTGTTTCATAAGATACACATAACCGTAACGCGATGCCACACCCGTAAAGGTTACGAAGTATTCATATCCACCTCTAGCCTAGCTAGACATGGGCCCACTTACGTCACTATGAACAAGGGCTAACAGATCAGTGACACTTGCACTTTTACCAAGCAAAAGGTGTTTTAGGCACTTTGCCTAATAAACTAGATTCATAGACATCATTTGAATTAGAATCAAATCCGTCCTAGTATCCACTCTTCGAAAATGTGGATATACGAATCTTGTTAATGTGTCCCAGACAACAATGCCACTTTTAAGTCCCAACAGATTTATAAAGTTTGAACTTTTGTTTGTCATATTATATGTTTGAGATTCATTTATATTCAAAATATAAATTATGTTATTCACATCTAATGTGCTTATCTCAATATCATCTTAATAAACAAAACACTTAGTGTTCTAGAATATAAAGGTATACCCGCAACGGGTTAAACTAGATACAGAGATAATGTTCATAGTCAAACTAGATACATTATAACAGTTTCCTAATTTAAGTACATGCCCAAAGGGCAGTTCCAAAACTTAGGTTCCTACAGCCAAAACAGTGACTCTCGTCCCAATCCGACTCATAGGTCGATCTCAACTAAAGCCAGTCTCCTGCTAATCAGCAGATCCCGCACATCAGTACATATGTTTATGTACCACATCCAGTATCTAAAATCCAATTTTAAAACCAGTAGTGGACATGTTTTTAACAAACATACCTGAAGTCGGAGCCTTGTCTGTCTTCACTTCCTTCATGTCTGCCTTGTCCATATGGCAGTCACGCTTCCAGTGACCCCGTTTGTCACAGTTTAGGCAGACATCTTGGGATCTGTCATTTGTTTTCCCAGAAGACTGTGAAAATTTTGCATTTGCCCATTTTCACATCCCTAGAAGTCTTCGGCCAAGCCTAGACCTTCTGGGATGTAGGAGTAAGATGCGCCTATCGATTTTTGCCCTTTTGTAAGCTCTGGCTCTGTCTCCTTGAGCATAGCCATTAACTCTCCAAGAGTCTTCTTTTGCAATTAGTACTTCTAAGATCTAAGAATAGATCTATAAAGATCCTTCAATTTCAATATCATACTATAATGATCTAATCCTTAGTTCTGATGAAGAAATTAAGGAGTCTTTGCGGCAAACATAAAGGATTGAGCACTAAATTTTTCATCACGATGAGTCTTCCAAAGCTCATGCTCCACTATTTGCTCAACTCCGGGCTCAGGCCCGAGATGTCACTCTATCAAATAAAGTAACTTCTTGGCTCCCAGGACTATTCTGAGGTTATATTCCCAATTTGAAAATTGAAGCCGCTTAAAGACATTTTCACCCAGGATTATGTTTTGAACGCTAATCTTTGAGTTATCTTAATTCCAATAGTCCAACTATCCAATCAACGATTTCGGGTATATTCGATATTATAATTATCAACTAAGATAATCAAGTGTTATTGTATAACATTGACTATTTACTTTGACCTAATTGGATTAATTCAATATTTACACAAGGGCTATGTCGTAATTTCATAATTATCTCTACCATTTGAGGATATTATGGTAATTGCAAGTATGTAATTATAGGTATTTTTGGCTTGATTAATTGGATTAAATCAAAGTGGCAAACATTGAACTAATCTATTTCCTAATTTTTGTCTTGATTTAATTTGATTAAATCAAAGTGGTAGACAAAGGTGATTAGTCACACCTAATGATACATATTTGGACAAATTAGATTAAGCCCATATAGAAGTTGATTAGAACTTTTATTAATAAAAAATTGCCTAAGTTTTGCTATAAATAGCAAACTTTAGAAATGTTTTAATTAAGTTAAGCATAAGCAAAATGAGCTTGAGAATGCTAAGCTTGTGAAAGCAAAATACAAATAATTATTGGAGAAATTAACCTAAGTTATAGAAGTGTTTAGAGAAGCTTTGGAAGTTCTTTAGAATATTTCATCTTGGAGAAATCAAGATTGGATCTTGGAGTGAAGCTTGCTAAAACTTGGAAGTTCTCCAACAATTTCAACAAGGAGGAGGAGATTGGATCTTTGTATCAAGTTTACTATGTAATGTTTGATCTTCTCATAAGTTATGTTCTTCATTAGTGAGTTTTCATTAGTGAGACATATAGTGATGAATTATGTATTGGATGCATGATTACATAGCTTAAAGTTGAAATAAGGCTAATGAATTGTATTAGGATACTTTGGAAGTATAGACACAATATGCTTGTAATTGGGTCAAAGATGTTCATATTGGACATGGAATAAATTAATTAGAGTTTGAAACTCTAAATTAAAGTTTAGAGCTATGGTACCATCTAGAATCACTTGACCACATTTGGGTGAACTAGAATTGTTCATGAGACATTTCATAGTGGGATTCTAAAATAACATGTGTTGATTGTGGTTATGATTCTAAAATTAGATTTTAAGTGTATTTGAAGAATTAGGAGAAAATTGGAAGTGTTTAGATTGGTTAGAAATGCTCACTGCCTAGGGCAGCGTCGCAACTCTGGCCTCTCAGCGTCGCGACACCGAGCATTAAACCTAGTTGCATCGTGACGCTAACCCTTCTGCGTCGCAACACCAAGATGTTCAGCTCTCGCAGTTGCTCTCGTACTTTGGAGCGTCTCAACGCCCAAGCTCCCGCGTCGCGACGCGTAGAGCTGATACATATTGAAACTTCATTTTCTCAGTTCCAGAGTTTCCGGACTCTGTTTGGGTCTCCGTTTTTTCCTACGGACTCAAAAATGTAATTTTACATAAAATATTTTAAAATACACCCATGCTATATATCCACGGGTTAGACCCACTTTCGCTGCGCGGGACACCGATCCGACCCTAGGGGTTC
Organism: Zanthoxylum bungeanum; assembly: GCA_019454045.1. Taxonomy (NCBI): domain Eukaryota; kingdom Viridiplantae; phylum Streptophyta; class Magnoliopsida; order Sapindales; family Rutaceae; genus Zanthoxylum; species Zanthoxylum bungeanum. The sequence goes on from SKCR01035471.1 coordinate 79,853, forward strand.
CACATCTGCCACAACACTTATGTTATCAGCTTTGGCACCAAAGTCTTAATAATCGTGACTTACTCACATGGATACCTAAACCCCTTAGGGTACATATACGGGCCTACGGATCCTATTTTGATATGCACTTGATTAACGAGTGCATCGGTCCATACCCAACGAACATCTAGAGGCCAGGCCATGAAAAGTTTCTGACATATATGGCATCAAAGTGCGGAGGATCTCACACAAAATCAATATTATCCTATAGTCAAAGGATCACATATGCTACTCGACTCGAGGAGATTCCTATTGATGGTGGTGTGTACTTCCAACTATTAGGAATCACTTGTGAGTCATTCAGTATTCGCTCTAACAAATACCCACATGTCTATACGAGCTTCTCATGCTCATGGTACATCAGGTTAAACCATTGGGACTTCAATTCCAATATATGACATGTGATTGTATTCTTGGTTATAGGAATTCGACTGTATTCCAAAACCAACGACTATGAATATTTACTTTAAGAATAATTTATAATAGTAATATTATCCCAATGTCGGACCACCTAGTGTCAAGTATTAATACATGATTATTCTAAGTTCGATGTCATTCTCATCATATATATCCATCTAATATGCATAATGAAATTACCATTAATAAGGTTTGAAATTAAAATATAGTTATTTTATTAATAAATCATAAAATATAATGTACTATATATTATTCGGATTGACGCTCCAAGCACCAACTCCAACAACATATTCCATTGTAGCCAAGAAACTAGTAATAGACCGATTGCGCTATTGTTTCAAGTTATGTAACTCTTTCCATAACTGATACTGGTTAGAAAGAGCAGAAGTAGTGTACCTCATGGCAAGCAGATCCTAGACCTCTTTGGCAGTTTCATAGCGACCAAACTGGTGGTGAATAGAAGGAACCGAGGTATTCCGAAATCAGGTCAAGATCTGGTGATTCTTACTGTCATAATCCTCGAGACAATCAATAAACTTGTCATCAGGCTCATCAGGTTTCTGTTGAGGAGGTTTAACATCGCCAGTAACATAGCGCCATAACTTTCGATCTTTGAGAAAACTACAGATTCCTTAAACTCAGAGACAGTAGTTCGGACCTTGGAGGATGGTAGGAATGGGTTGTATAACATCAGATTTGTCCATTGAGAAATTACTGGATGGGTTGCCGGACGATGGGGATGATGTTGGTGGAGTGAGTGGTGGCCAGAGCAGTTGGAAGAGGTGGCGGCGGAAGGTGGTTAATTGGGTGTTTGAACACAAGGATAAGGGTGTCTAGAAGGGAGATAATACATGTTTGGAGATAGAGATAATGAAATATATAGAGATCAGAACTCAGGCGTTTGATACCATGTTAGAAATCGAAATATGAGAGTTGAAGAAAAATATACTACTTTTCTTGATTTCAATATGAATTGCAAATTGCCTTTATATATGCATTACAAAAGAATCGTCATTAATTACATAACAACTAATATTAATTACATAACAAATAACATTAAATACATAACAACTAACAACTAACATTAATTACATATCAACTACAACTAACATTAATTACATATCAACTAACAACTAATATTAATATCATATCTTTGACAATTTTGATCTCTTAAAACTCTTCATGATCTCCTTTACCTTCAGAGCTCTCAAATGCTTATACTATGGAAGCGTCCCTCTTCGGATTGATCATTGACAATTTTGATCTCTTAAAACTCTTCATGATCTCCTTTACCTTCAGAGCTTTCAAATGCTTATACTACGGAAGCCTCCCTCTTCAGATTGATCATTGACATTTATTATTATATATAGGTCAGTTTTTAAAGATTATATTATCTTTAGTTGGGGTATACGACCTTAGTATAAGAAATATACAAAATCACGTTTAATCAATTGCAACCATAATTCAAACTCTTAAAGGCCGTGACTTGGTGGTGTAGGAATCAGAATCTAATCTTCAGATACTGATTCGAATTCAGGGAGTGTGTTTCTCATAAGAGCCTGAGACATCCGATGATTTTACCTGCTCCGCTTAAGTTCAGAATGAGTGATTTGGCGGCAGAGTTTCCAAATATTTCATAAAAAAAAAAAAAAAACCATAATTCAAACATCACACGTGTGATTATCTTGGAGGATTTGGTTTCGATATTTGGGTTAGCAGGAGTAGTAATTAATGAATTTTGTTTCTTAGAAAGTTGGGTCTGGTTTGGCAGTGGAACAAGAAATCATGCAATTTTATATACAAATGGGTGGCAGAGCAGTTGGGAAAATTTATAATTGTTGGTTGAGGTAGATACTACGTTAGACTCCACCCAAAAGGAGGGTCTTAAAAGACTAGAGTTGGTCAAATGCGAATGATAGACCGCCGAAGGTTCTCTCTCAGAATTTTGGGCATTAAATTAATAAATTGTTACGGGTTGATTTATTTTAATTGTGCAATTTTATCTTTTTTAATTAGGAATAAGACTGTTATATCTAGCCTAATTATTCCATATAAATGTATGTTAAAGGAACTACCGCAATGCAACTAAGAGTTAAAGTCTCAAATATGCGTGATTTGGTGGTGTAGGTCTTAAGATCTTATCTTGAGGTCCTGAATTCAAATTCAGGGAGTGCGTTTCTTGTAAGAGTCTAGGACAACATGGGATTTTACCTACTCCGTTTAAGCCTGGAAGATATGGTTTGGCGATAGGGTTTCCAACGATTTCAAAAAAAAAAAAAAAATTTAGAGTTAATATAAGAATTTGTAGTTTATTCTTCAATTATAGGGTTTCTCCTACTGTGATTTGAAATTTAATTTAGGGGTCTTTAGTTTTATTCCGCTAGGTTATATAGATCCTACATCCGCATTAGAGAATAATTATCCAACTTTAAAAATCCAAACTTTGGTTATCTTGAAAATGATTTAGAAATTAATATTAGATAGTCGAGAAAATCATATAGATGCATTGCATGACAAAAGAGAAGCTTCCATGATTACTTGGGCAATACTTGAAACATTTACAAAACTTGGGAAAAGGGGCCGAAGCCACAAAAGGGTTACTCTTTCAGTATTCATGCTCTCCTAAAGGCCTAAATAATTAAATGATCCACTTTTAGTTTGGGCCATATTTCTTTAACCTTGTAAGCTTTCGGTCAATCGACTATTGATTGACGACTTTGAAGAGAGCTTGAATTGACGGGCCGTAGTTAGAAGACTTTGATACAAACAGCCAATTAGAACCCTCAAAATTTAAATAAAAAAATAGATATCGATGGTCATAAAAAGGATTAAAAAAAAAATCTCTATTTCATTAATAGAAATACTACCTATTTTAGAAACTCGGTTCAAAAACTCATGGCCGCACATACTTGAGTTGTTAATAATCTACCTTTTGACTGTAGTAGATTTTCTAAGCATGATCTTTTTTGATGAAATGACATGATCCTTAGAGTTGAAAGGCTTCCTTGGAGGGTCATGACTCCTAAAGAGATGTACACTTTGACATAAGGGTATATTTAGAAGACAATCTTCTATGTCTATAAATAAAGGTATAAGGTTCTCATTTTAGTCATTGAATTCTTTCCATTAATTCTCTTACAGAAAGTCATATTAGTAAGTCTAAGTTTCTTACATATTTGAGAGAGTTCCACCATTTTATCCTAAGTTCAAGTTCTTGAAAAAGGGAGTGTTCATTCTACAAGAAGCAACCAAGTTATCATAGGAGAATGTTAGCCACAAGAAATCCGTAAAACACCGAGGCGGGGCTAATAAGTTCTTAAGAACAGAGTCAACTCGACTTGGTTTATAATTTTCTTCTTCTTCTACAAATTAATTTCAAGTTTGTCTATAAGACCTTTGATTTATGTATTGCATGAATGATAATTATTGTTGATTATTATTCTTTTATTCTTCTATATATAAAAGAATAATAATCAACAATTATTATTATTATTATTATTATTATTATTATTATTATTATTATTATTATTATTATTATTATTATTATTATTATTATCTAAAATTATTTAAGTAACATCTAGCATACATGCATCTTGACTTGGTATGTGTAACTTACTGTTTTATGATTGTCTAATTAACTTAAGAAAATCATATAATGAATAATTTCTTATCAAAATTATAAACTTGGTTATTATAGATTTAAGTTAATTAAAGCATTTTCAATTATCACATATTAACACAATAATTTATATGTGATAAAGTTGATGTTAGTATCTTGGAAAAATAACATTATATTATTTATATTTTATTGTTTATTATACCTTATATAATTGTTATACTTAAACTTGAGGATTAAAAGTGTAACACTAAAAAATGAATGTCTAAGATTTTCTATTGAGAAAGTGATTGAGGAAATTTTGTCACCAAGACGATAAGAGCTTAAGTGGGCAGAGACTTAAGTGGTTACACCAGACCCCCCCTCGTCCTTTGGTAATTTTCCTTTATTCACATATCATAAGAAATTTTAGTCACAAATTCAAGGACTTATATTATTTGGTACTACTATCTAAAATAATAACAAGTAGATTTTTAATATAACAGTTAAACATGATCATCAAGTTGACCTTTGTGTGGTTTGTCTTGTGTTATAATTCCAGTTACACATGACTAGTGGAAATATCACAGTATCGGTCGCTCATGGAGAGAAACCAAATAAGTTTGATGGAGCAAACTTCTAACAGTGGCAAAGCAAACTGTTGTTCTACCTGACAATGCTGCAGTTGGCTAAGTATCTCAAATATCCTCCAAATCTTGTGGAGAGAGAAACGGAAACAGCCAAGCAACTACGAGAAGAGACATGGTCGCCAGGTGACTTCCTGTGCAAGAACTACCTCTTGGGAGGACTTGACAATACCATGTATAATGTGTACCATGGCATGACTTCTGCGAAGATTCTTTGGGAATCTCTCGAGAAGAAATACAAAACCGAGGATGTTTGACAGAAGAAATTTATCGTGGGTAGATTCCTGGACTACAAGATGGTAGATTCAAGGACAATGATGTCTTAGTTGGGTGAACTACAGTTGATCATTCATGAAATATTGGATGAAGAAATGAAACTCTGCGAGACGTTTCAAGTTGCCACAATCATTGAAAAGTTACCTCCATCATGGAAGGACTTCAGAAGCTATCTGAAACACAAAAAGAAGCAGATGAGTTTTAAAGACCTTGGAGTTTGATTGAGGATCAAAGAGGACAACAGAAAATCCAAGAAGGCTAGCTACAAGACTATAGAGTTTAAGGCCAACATCATCGAGGGTGGAAAATGTAGCAAAAAGAGAAAGAACAGTGGATCTGATTCTTCCCAAACAAACAAGAAGTTCAAGGAGAAGTGCTACATTTGTGGGAAAAGCGGTCACATGGCAAAAGACTGCAGAAACAATAAGTCTCAGGACAAGGGCGAGAAAAAGAAAAATGAGGCACATGTCACTGTGGATGAATAACTAACTGATGAGATCTCAGAGATGAACCTCGCAGCAGTTGTAACAGAAGCCAACTTGGTTGGGAATTCGAGAGAATTATGGGTAGACACGGGGGCTACTCGTCATATCTGTGCAGACTGCAAAATGTTTTCCTCCTATCAAAAGGTCGATGGTGGCGATCATCTTACAATGGGAAACTCGTCTACCTCTAAAGTGGTTGGACAAGACACAGTGGTTCTGAAGATGATATCTGGGAAAGAGCTTATATTGAGGAATGTTTTGCATGTTCCTAATATTCGGAAGAACTTAGTTTCGGGTTCATTCCATGGCAAGAATGATTTTAAGCTTGTATTTATTTCTGAAAAGTTTATACTGACAAAAAATAAAGTCTATGTAGGAAAAAGATACATCACTGAGGGTCTTTTCAAGTTAAATTTAACGATTTTCAATTGACACAGTACTAATAATAAAGCTACATCTTCTGTTTATATTATTGAGTCACAAAATATATGGCATGAGAGATTATGGCATGTTAATTATGATATAATGCGTAAATTAATTAACATTGATCTTATACCTAAATTTACAATTGATAACCAACATAAATGTGAGGCATGTGTTGAAGCAAAAATGAATAGAGCATCATTTCATTCCATAGAATGAAGTTCTGAACCCTTAGAACTTATACACACTGATGTGTGTTATATGAATGTTGTGCAAACTAGAGGCGGTAAAAAGTATTTTGTCACTTTTATAGATGATAACACAAGATTCTGTTATGTGTATTTGCTGAGGAGCAAAGATGAAGCTATTGATAGCTTTATACATTATAAGAACGAAGTTGAAAATCAACTTGGCAAGAATTCAAAAGAATCAAGAGTGATAGAGGAGGTGAATATTGTTCCAATCATGGAATTATTCACGAAACTACTTCTCCTTATTCGCCTCAATAAAACGGGATTACGGAACGCAAAAATCGAACATTGAAGGAAATGATAAATGCCATATTGACAAGTTATGATTTACCCCAGAACTTGTGGGGGGAACCCTTGCTTTCCGCCAACTACATTCTGAAAAAATTACCTCATAGAAGATTGGACAAGACACTATATGAATTATGGAAAGGTCATGTACCTTCCTACAAATATCTAAAAGTATGGGGGTGTCTCGCCAAAGTAATGGTTTATAAATCTAAGAAGGTTAGAGTATGACCAAAGACTGTTGATTATATATTCATTAGATATGCTCACAACAGTAGTGCGTATCGATTTTTGGTACATAAGTCTGAAATTCCTGACATCAATCCAAATATGATAATTGAGTCAATGAGTGCGACATTCTTTGAAGAGACTTTTCCTTGTAAGGAAAAATAAAGAACAGAGTCTCTCAAAAGAACTATTTAACCAAGAATCAGATCAACATGAAAATGTTAAGGAAAATGAACCTAGACATAGCAAAAGAGTTATAACGTCTAAGTCATTTGGATATGATTTTTTAACATACTTGTTAGAAAATAAGCCTCAAAGCTATAAAAAAAATAATGTCTTCTTCAGAGACACCTTTGTGGAAATAGGCTATCAATAATGAGATTGATTATATCCTTCAAAACCATATTTGGGAGTTGATTGATCTTCCTCCAGGTTGTAAGTTGTTGGGCTACAAATGGATTTTCAAACGAAATATGAAGTCGGATGGATCAATAGATAAATACAAGGCAAGACTTTTCATAAAAGGTTATAGTCAAAAAGAGGGCATTGATTACTTTGATACCTATTCACCAGTGACCCGCATCACTACAACAAAAATGCTTATAGGCATAACAACTATATTTGGTTAAATACATCAAATAGATATAAAGACGGTATTCTTAAATGGTGAATTGGATGAAGAGATTTACATGGAACAACCAGAATGTTTTAATGTTCCTAGACAATAACATAAGGTGTGCAAACTTATAAAATCCTTATACGGATTAAAACAAGCACCTAAACAATGGCATGTAAAATTTGACAAAGAAATATTGTCAAGTGGGTTCAAAATCAATGAGTGTGACTTAAAAATGGTATGTCATTGTGTATCTCTACGTAAACGATATGTTGATAATTGGTAGTAAACATGAGATGATTCAGTCTACCAAGAAAGTATTGACTAGTAAATTTGATATGAAAGATTTAGGAGTGGCTAATGTGATCTTATGAATTAAAATTTCCATAACATCAAAGGAGTACATATTATCTCAGGCTCATTATGTTGAGAAGATACTTGAGAAATATAATAAAGGAGATCTAAATGTGGCTAGAACTCTTGTGGACCTAATTCTTCATTTATCAAAGAATACTGGCTCAAGCGTATCGCAATCAGAGTATTTGAGAATCATCAGAAGTCTGATATATCTCAAAAATTACACACGACCTGATATTGCTCAAGCTGTAAACAAGCTTAGCAGATATACAAGTAATCCAGAACATAAACACCGGAAAGCCATAGTAAGAGTTTTGAGGTAAACTTCAAAATATGGTCTGCATTATATGAGATATTCTGATGTCCTTGAGGGAAACATCGATGCTAACTGGATATCTGATATAATGGATTCCAATTCCATGAGTGGATTTATTTTCACACTTTGTGGTGTAGTCGTGTCATGGAAATCCTCGAGGCAAACGTGTATTGTCCGGTCTACTATAGAATCTGAGTTCATAGCATTAGACAAAACAGCTGAAAAAACAGAATGACTTCGAGATTTATTAGAGGATATTTCAAATTGGCCAAAGTCAGTGCCAACTATAAACATAAATTGTGATAGTCAATCGGCTATTAGGAGTGCCCAAAATATAATGTATAATGGTAAGTCTCGACACATAAGGCAACAGCTCTTAATCGATATAATTTCAATAGATTATATCTAGTTAAAAGAAAACATATTGAATCCACTAACCAAAGGTTTACCAAAAGAGCAAGTTGAGAAGTCATTAAGGGGAATGTGATTGAAGCCTATAAATTAAGAATTGTCACTGTGGAAACCCAACCTAGCTGACTGGAGATCCCAAGATCTAGGTTCCAAAGGGACAACTGAAACTTTATGCAATTCAAAACAAGCACTGTAGAGTTTTATACTATTTCCCATTCTTGTAATGACGCAGAGTGTTGTCTTTCAAGGTTAGGATAAGCTAAGGCTTTTAATGATCACTATATTATGAGAAGAGTCCTAATTAGGGTAAAGGCAGATTACTTTTTTTTATTATAGTAGATCACCTATTTCAAGTAAGAAGTAAGGCCACTTCCATGGAAATTTTAAAGGTTAAATTCTCTAAAGTACTTGATGAATCTAGAACCGATGTTCATGGCCGAATTGAACACAAGCATAGAACGGGAAATGGTCAAAGTGAAGCTCTGAGTTGGAAACTATCTTGGTTTACATCAACAGCGAAACAATTCAATACTATGGGTCACTGGTTCGCCAAGTAAATCCGATTGTCATTCACTATGACAGGTTTAAGGCGAAAGCTACCTATTTCGATGCAGCTTTATTTCAATGAAACTCTCTTAAGTGTCTTGATCGGTGAAATCACACACGTTACGCAAGCGCACATATCGCTCAAGTAGTATAAATTATCGATCCTACGAGGACTTAATTTCTCACAATGTTATTAATTATTTATGCTAAATTTTTACAAGTATCTAATTGAGGTTAGAAAGGATTGTTTTCACTGGTTGAATGTGGATTAACTAAATAAATAAATAAAAATACAAAATAAGAAAAAAGAAAAAGAAATTAATAATAAAGAAAATATATAGGGTTGTGAATCCGCCCAATATTACTCAAATGATGAATTGATTCTCCTATACATATGTAATAAATTAGTTTGTTAACCTGGAATACGAAGATATGCAAAAGCCTCTGTCGATGGTCAAATGCAAACACCCAAAGTAACCTAACTAACTATATGTCGATGTTAACCAAGAAACTCTGAATTGATTAAGATAAAGTTCCAATTATGGCTACCCACGCCTGACAAGAATATTCCTATCCTGGAAGGAAATCTCTAAGATGTGAGATCGTGAGCTATTGAATCTAAGGCTGAAACCTAAAATCCATTCGTCAAGTTCATTTTAAGTTTACCACATCAATCTTATTGGTGATCATGCAACAAGAAGCATTAAGCTTACTATTCAATAAACAAACCAAAACATCATACATTATATAAAGAAAATCAATTATTAAACTCGTGAATATTGTGTTTCATCACTTCCCTAAAATAAAAATAAAATATTGGGGTTAGGGGATCCACATTTAATATATCAAACTTAGAAATATTCCTTATTATAATATATAAATTTGCATTATATTACCAACCGACCATATAGGCAGTATTCAATTAAGTCAGGTCAAAATTAATTTAATGAAGTCCAATCGACCATATAGGCGGTATCAAATTAAGTCAAGTTTTAAGATAATTTATATAAAATAAAATAAGGGAGATTAATCTAAATTATCATAATAAAAATTTCACCCTTTCCCCAGTGGAAATTAATTACTAGACATAAAAGAAAGTAAAAAAAAAAAACACAAACTACTATTACTACTAAAAATAAAAATACATTATTATAAATATATACAAACAAGATACAATCCTCAGTTCCTTATTAAGAAAGCTAAGGAAAGTATGAATTTGGAAAATGAAATTAGCCTCAATTTATAGGCAAAAATCGGGCTTGGCGTCGCGACGAGTGAAGGGCCCTGCGTCGTGACGCGACCAGTTGTCTCCAACTTGTACACGTTGCGACGCTGGATACAGTGATGGTGCAAGTGATCACACGTCCTGGCAACGCATGATTGAGTCTGCGTTGCGACACAGAGTATGTTGCGCGTCGCGACGAGTGAACATTAATTTTCCCATTTTGCCTTTTTTCATCAGTTTTTCATCGTTTTAGGCCCGAGTTGATTCCATTGAGTCTCGAAACTTTATTTATCTGCAAAATAAGTAAAAACACATCAAAAAGTTCATAAAACCTGAGATCATATACAAAACATTAGGTAAAAGGAGTGATAAATATTGATATATATTTTTTTCCGCTCATCACACTCCTAAACCTAACATTTTGCTAGTCTTCGAGAAAAACAAAAAGAAATAAATAACTAAGACTAAAATAATCTAAGCCACAAGCCTTTAAACCCCTAGGTGTCCCTAGTGGATGAGTTATAGTCTCGTGAGGGTTTACAGCGACGATACCCATAAACGTCATTGCAAATGCACACAAAAATAAAAGAAAAAAAATAAACAAGTTAGTAACTAAACAAGTGAAATTCTTATCCAAGTTAATAGTTGTTTTCTTTCTTTCTAAATTATCAAATAAGTAAATTCTCCTTAACTTTTTACCATTCTCCATATACACAATTAACAAGGTATTAATCAATTCATTGTGCCCATAATATTCACAAGTGTAGTTGAAAAGAGAGTAATATTTTTTCCTAAAGTTATGTTAGAGTTCACACCTATTGGTAATGAAAGTTTATTTAAAACAATAAGCAATTTTCTTTTAAGCTTTACCATTTGACACGAACAATCAATGCTTACTGAGGCAAGATGTCCGGTTACTTAATAAAAGCTTTTTAAACTAGTTAAGCTCTACCGTTTGACGCGAACAGTCACTGCTTGCTGAGGTAAGATGTTTGGTTACTAAGTAGAAGCTTATTTATTATATAACTAACTCAAGTCATACCGTTTGACGCGAACAGTCATTGCTGGCCAGGTAAGACGCCCGGTTAATAAGTAAAAGTTGGTCAATTTTGATTCATCATTTTTTTAAACACACATTTCACTGCCTTTAGGTGCTGGCTCCAATAAACTAGAGAACCGAGTATTACAAAATTTTCACTTACACCCATGTTCATATGTTACAGTGTATGTTGATAATAACTGTTAAATGATCATATGAAGGTCAAATTTAATCAATATTATGGAGAACTCACAAATTTAAATAATTCAAAATGAAATAAACAAAAATTAACTTGTTACGAATTAGCCTGAGATACGTCTCAGAAGCGAAAACTCCTTACACATCTATCTCAAAACAATAATTTCACTTGGTTAGTTAAAAATTTAAACAAAAAAAAAAAAAAAAATTCAAATTTTATAAAAATACACAAAATAACAACAATGAAAAAAATAACAAAACAAATAAAAACAAGCAAGTCAAATATTCCCTCCCCCAAGCCTAATCGAGACATTGTCCATAATGTCTGAAATAGAAAATGAAGAGTTTAGAAGACCACACATGGTTAGTGCAAAATCTACAAAAAAAATATCGATTACGATCTAAGTCCAGTTTACGCTTTTTGCCATGATCGCTATGAATGAGGTCGATTTTTCGTTCATAGGCTAAGAGTCGGTCGATTAATACATTAGCCTTTCTTGCAGTGAGGAATATATCTTTCACTGGTTTCGAGATGAACCCATGTTTGTTGGTATCTGCAAGAAATACAAAAAGAAAATCGAAAAATTCATCCACATTAAATAGTCCAATGGGTTTCTGGTAGATGTTAAGGTTCGCCCGTGACGCAACTGTGAATATTTCTTCCAACGTACCTAGCCCACCTGGTAAAGCAATGAAAGCGTCAGCATGATTGACCATTTCAATAAGTTGTTCAGACATACCTGAAATAATGCATTCTTCTCCATTTGATTTCCCGATGAGGTATTCGTCTGCCAATGGTTTGGAATGATCCCCAAAATATGGCTGCCACCTTCTTGCACGGCTTTTGAAACACAACCCATCAATCCAAGATTGCCACCGCCATATACTAAGTGCATGTTTCATTATGCTATAACTCTCCCCAATTCTTTTGCGGCCTCATAGTTAGATCCACAAAACACGGGAATATTAGTAACTCATCGCTTGGAAGTTGTTTCCATTGCTTTCTCTTATTTTGATGTGTCGAAGAGAAGAATGACGAGCTGAATCTAAAGATCCTGAAAAAGGGTGAGTAATAATTACAGTAGTACCTGCCAAATGACAATTATTAGATGAACGTTAAATTAAATCGTTAAAGTCAAAAAGTATAGATCTTGTCGGTGAAAATAAAGGAAATCAAAATAAAAAAATAAATCAAATCAATTATTTAAAGGAACAAAATTGTGTACGCAATACGCGACTCGCTTGGTATATATATCTGTTAGAATGCGTCTCAAGAGTCCATTCCTTACTCAGCCATCTCTAATGAATTAAATATTATCTTCGCGATTTGTCAAACACCATTCCTTGATATCTCATGTCTTCTTTGGCTTGCTCTGCTTTAAGTGCTCCGTCTGTGCTTTTTCCTATAAAAATAACACACAAAATTAAAAAATGCTACACCATGTGTATACAAAATACAAAAAAAAAAATTGCATGGGTTGCCTCCCCGTGAGCGCTAAATTTATCGTCTTCAGCCAGACGTGTCTGAAGATTGTCCTTCAAGGAGGCTTCAGTGTGGTTTTGGACATCCTGGAAACGATAATGCCATGTGCGTTTCTTTTTCAACGTCTTTTCCAAAAGAGAGGTGGCCAAAATGATTTTGTCTGACTCAGTTCTCGTGCCATTGTCTTACACTTTATAGCTCTATGTGGTTCTGAAAGGAAAGAAAGAAAATCATGAGGTCTCGAATGGTACTTGACTTTGAATGGTTGTGTCATTCTGTTAAGATTTTAGGCGGTGTCCTCGATATGTACTCCCCAATATTGTGATGTCTCAACTGGTGTCATGAGATTCTCATTATACTCACACATTTGCTCTTGTATTTGCCCTGCATCTTGTTCCATCATTTCTTCACAGATATATTTTAACATTTCTGCATTCAGCTCTTCATCTGACATCTGTGTAATGCATGCTCCATAAGTATCAACCTGAGGATGTAAAAATATGTTTGTTTGTAGGCCTTCATCCTTCGTGGTTAGTATGAATGGTTCGGGTAGCTCTTCTGCTTGTTTCTCACAGATGCACTCAGCGACAAGAGAATGATCTAGATCAAATTGAAATTTTGCTTTTTCGGGCTCCTGAACTGATACCTCTGATTCTTGATACTGTTTAGCATCTGTCTCGATTAAAGTGTCATCGTGAAATGCTTGGTACTCGAAGGCTTCATCAGTGTCATATGAAAATATTCTGTGAGGTATGTAGCTCTGGTTTTCTATTAGTTGTATCACTTGATCTGTCAGTATCTGTATAGTTGTTGCAGTTGCCACTTGACTGATAGATTGCATCCAACTTTTCATCTGGTTTCTTGAGCAAATCTTTGAGCATGTCAATCACCTGATCTTCCTCTGATGGTTCTGGTTCCTGAGGAAAATAATTGGTTGATGGTGGATAAGATGGAGAATATGGTTCAGTGAAATATGTTGGTTCTGTATATGAAGGTCTCTGATAGCTCTGCCACCCTGAATTGTAGTTGTACGTGCAATGATCGCTATGGTGGTTACCATCACATATCTCACATCTCTAAAATGGTTGAGGAAATATTGTGTTATTTCTCTCTGACATCCACTAATAGATGTTGGGCTGGACAACATGCCTCTGAAAACCGGACTGTGTCTCCTTGATATGGGGTGTATCTTCATCTTTTAAAGCTCTTAATGCTTCCATCGCCTAATAAGGATCCATTTCAACCACCTGAAAATAAAAGAAATAAAAATGAAAAGATAAAAAACAAAATAAAGAAAATTAGATACAAGTAAAATATATAGCTTCTAAATTAATAATGTAAGAAAAATAAGTCCCCGGCAATGGCGCTAAGAATTGATCGGTGAAATCACACATGTTACGCCAGCGCACGCATCGCTCAAGTAGTATAAAAATATAGATCCCACGAAGACTTAATTTCTCACAATGTTATTAATTATTGATGCTAAATGTTTACAGGTATCTAATTGAGGTTGGAAAGGATTGTTCGCTGGTTGAATATTGATTAACTAAATAAATAAATAAAAATACAAAATAAGAAACAAATGAAATTAATAATAAAGAAAATTCCTAGGGTTGTGAATCCGCCCATTTTAAGTTTACCACATCAATCTTATTGGTGATCAGGCAACAAGAAGCATTAAACTTAAGATTCAATAAACAAACCAAAGCATTACACATTATATAAAGAAAATCAATTATTAAACTCGTGCATATTGTGATTCATCACTTCCCTAGAATAAAAATAAAATAATGGGGTTATGGGATCCACCTTTAATATTTCAAACCTAGAAATCTCTCTTATTATACTATATAAATTTGCATTATATTACCAACCGACCATATAGGCGGTATCCAATTAAGTCATGTTTTAATTAACTCCAATCGACCATAAAGGCGGTATCCAATTAAGTGAGGTTAAAATTAATTTAATTAAGTCCAACCGACCATATAGACGGTATCCAATTAAGTTAGGTTTTATGATAATTTATATAAAATAAAATAAGGGAGATTAATATAAATTATCATAATAAAAGTTTCACCCTTCCCCCATCGGAAACTAATTACTAGACATAAAGGAAAGTAAAAAAAAACACAAACTATTATTACTATTAAAAATAAAAATACATTACTATAAATGTATACAAACAAGATACAATCTTCAGTTCCTTATTAAGAAAGTTAAGGAAAGTATGAATATGGAAAATAAAATCAGCCTCAATTTATAGGTAAAAATCGGGCTCGGCGGCGCGACGCATGAAGGGCTCTGCGTCGCGACGCAGCCAGCTGTCTCCCACTTGTACACGTTTCGTCGGTGCATCACAACGCGTAGAAGCTTGCGCGTCGTGAGGCTGGCTACAGTGATGACACGTGTCAACAACGCATGATTGAGTCTGCGTCACGACGCAGAGTGTTGCGTGTCACGACGCGTGAACAATAATTTTCCCATTTTGCCCTTTTTCATTCGTTTTTCGTCGTTTTAGCCCCAAGTTGATTCCATTGAGTCCCATAACTTTATTTATCTGCAAAACAAGCAAAAAAATCAAAACATTTATAAAAATCGAGATCCTATACAAAATATTAGGTAAAAGGAGTGGTAAATAATGATATATTTTCCGCTCATCACACCTCCAAACCTAACATTTTACTAGTCTTCGAGCAAAACAAAATGAAATAAATAATTAAGACGAAAATAATCTAAGCCACTTTCGTAGGGATCACAGTTGCATTTAGCGTATGCAATAAGCCTTTAAACCCCCATGTGTCCCTAGTGGATGAGTTATAGTCTCGTGAGGGTTTCCGGTGACGATACCCACAAACGTCAATGCAAATGCACACAAAAATAAAAGAAACAAAATAAACAAGTTAGTAACTAAATAAGTGAAATTCTTATCCAAGTTAGTAGTTGTTTTCTTTCTTTAAAAATTACCAATAAGTAAATTCTCCTTAACTTTATACTATTCTCCATATACACAATTAATATGGTATTAATCAATTCATTGTGCCCAAAATATTCACAAGTGTAGATGAAAAGAGAGTAATATTTTTTCCTAAAGTTATGTTAGAGTTCACAGCTATTGGTAATGAAAGTTTATTTACAACAATAAGTAATTTTTTTAAGCTTTACCGTTTGAAGCGAACAATCAATGCTTACTGAGGCAAGATGTCCGGTTACTTAATAAAAGCTTTTTAAACTAGTAAAGCTCTACCGTTTGACGCGAACAGTCACTGCTTGCTGAGGTAAGATGTCCGGTTACTAAGTAGAAGCTTATTTATTATATAACTAACTCAAGCCATACCGTTTGACGCGAACAGTCATTGCTGGCCAGGTAAGACGCCCGGTTAATAAGTAAAAGCTTGGTCAATTTTGATTCATCATTTTTTTAAACACACCTTTCACTGCCTTTAGGTGCTGGCTCCAATAAACTAGAGAACTGAGTATTACAAAATTTTCACTTACACCCATGTTCATATGTTACAGTGTATGTTGATAATACCCGTTAAATGAGCATATGAAGGTCAAATTTAATCAATATTATGGAGAACTCACAAATTTAAATAATTCAAAATGAAATAAACAAAAATTAACTTGTTACGAATTAGCCTGAGATACGTCTCAGGAGCGAAAACTTCTTACACATCTATCTCAAAACAATAAATTTGCATCGACCTTAGAATAGTTTTGATACTATGTGTAATGGTATTGTCATTATGCATATTAGATTGATGTATAGATATTCTAAGAATGACATCGACCTTAGAATAGTTTTGATACTAGGTGTAAACTATTCTTAAAGTAAATATTCCTAGTCGTTCGTTTTGGAATACGGTCGAATTCCTATAACCTATAAGAGTAGCACATGTCGTATATTGGAATTGGAGTTCCAATAGTTTAACCCGACATGAGTTTTGGAAACTCGTATAGACATATGGGTATTCATTGAAGCGAATACTTATTGACTCATTGGTGATTCCTAATAGTTAGAAGTACACTCCATCGTCAATAGCAATCTCCTCGAGTCGAGTAGCATATGTAATCCTTTTACTATAGTATAACATTAATTTTGTGTGAGATCCTCCACACTTTGATGTCATGTATGTCAGAAACCTTTCATGGTCTGACCTCTAGATATTCGTTGGGTGTGGATCGATGCACTCAGTAATCAAGTGTGAAGCAAGATAGGATCTTTCGACCCGTATGTGTACCATAAGGGGTTTGGGTATCCATGTGAGTAAAGTCACGATTCTTAAGTCTTTGGCCAAATTCGATCACCTAGAATATACTGTCAAGTTTCTGAGACGCACATCTCATGTCAACATGTCCACGATTCTTCATAACTGATGCGATCACCTAGGGTGGATCGCATCAGTTATGAAGAATCGTGGACATGTTGACATGAGATGTGCGTCTCAGAAACTTGACAGTATATTCTATATTTCCTAAGCACAACTCTAATAGCTTACGACGGAGGGATTGTTAGACATATGTGATGACCTCGACTTGTATAGTTTAGAAAGGATGTTCGTGTTCTTCGCGAATTCAAAGGTGGCCGGATTGCGTACATATTAACTAGGCTTATATGACGAATGTGTCTGAACTTAAAGAGTCCCAATATGAAATGTACTCGTTGAGCACTTGGGTAGCCGATTAATTTTGATAAAATATAATATTTGATATTATAATTATCAACTAAGATAATCAAGTGTTATTATATAACATTGACTATTTATTTTGACCTAATTGGATTAATTCAGTAATTACACAAGGGCTTAATTGTAAAATTATAATTATCTCTACCATTTGAGGATATTATGGTAATTGTAAATATATAATAATAAATGGTTTTGGCTTGATTTAATTGGATTAAATCAAGGTGGAAAATATTTAACTAATCAATTTCCTAATCATTGGCTTGATTTAATTGGATTAAATTAAAGTGGGAGACAATGGAGATTAGTCACACCTAATTATACATATTTGGACAAATTAGATTAAGCCCACTTAAAAGTTGATTACAACTTTTATTAATTAAAAATTGCCTAAGTTTGCTATAAATAGCAAGCTTCATGAATGTTTTAATTACAAGTACAAGTACAAGCAAATTCTTATAGGAATTAGCCTAAGTTAGAGAAGTGTTTAGAGTAGCTTGTAAGGTCTCTACAACATTTCATCTAGGAGAAATCAAGATTGGATCTTAAAGTGAAGCTTGCTAGCATTGGAAATCAAGATTGGATCTTGAAGTCAAGTTTGCACACCTTGGAGGTTCTCCAACCATTTCAACAAAGAAGAAGTAGATTGGATCTTGCATCAAGCTTGCTAGGTAAGTTTGAACTTATCTTAAGTTATGAATTATGTATTAGATGCATGATCACATAGCTTAATATTGAAATAAGGCTAATAAATTGTGTTAGGATGCTTTGGAAGTATAAATACAATATGCTTGTAATTGGGTCAAAATATTTATGTTAGACATAAACATAAAATTAGAGTTTGGAACTCTAGATTAAAGCTTAGAGCTATGGCTACTATTCTAGAATCACTTGACCATCTTTAGGTGACCTAGAATTGTTCACGAGATATTTTATAAGGATTCTAATTTGGTTTGTGTATTGGATTCAAAATTTTCGCAAATGCGTATTTAGAATAAATATATGTTTTTGTAAAAATATTTGATATTTTGAAAAACTTAATTTTTATTCTATAACATGTGTTGATGTTGGTTTTGATGTTAAAAATTAATTTTAGGTGTTTTTGAAGTATTTAGGAAGAGTTGGAAAATATTAGGGTAAAATACCCTAATACCTTCAGCTCTCTAGAAAGAAAGCTGAAGGTTTTTGAATTATAAAAAAAAAAAATGTTGCGCAGTACGCACGCGCACTATGGCGAGCATCATGTGTGCACGACAATTTTGTTTTCATCCGTTTTTGAGTTTCCAGACTCCGATTCAGCCTCGGTTTTTTCCTATACACTCGTAATGGAATATAGTATTTCATTAAATAATTTAAAATTATATCCATACTTGATATCCTTGGGTTAGGCCCATTTTTCACTGCGCGGGACATCGATCCGGCCCTATGGGTTCCACAACTGTCCTAACAATATGGTTCTCATTTTAGTCATTCAATTCTTTCCATTAAATCTCTTATATAAATTCGTATATTAAGTCTATGTTTCTTCCATATTTGAGAGAGTTTTACCATTTTGTCCTAAGTTCAAGTTCTTGAAGAAAGGAGTGACTCTCTACAAGAAGCAACCAAGTTATCCTGAGAGAACGTTAGCCACAAGAAATCCGTAGAGCACCGAGGCGGGGCTAATAAGTTCTTAAGGATAAAAGCAACTCGACTTGGTTTATACTTTTATTCTTCTTCTACAAATTAATTCTAGGTTTGTATAAGACCTTTGATTTATGTAGTGCATGCATGATAATTATTGTTAATTATTATTCTTTTATGAATCATGCATGTTTAAGTAATAGCAACACACCCCTTTTAACATTAATTATATTATTGCGGTTTTTGTGAAGCATCATATCATTCTTTTCAGATGCAGAGATCAGTAGCAAATTATTTTTCAGATCTGCCTTGCATTTAGTAAGCGCACTTAAAAATCAACAGAGGGGCGGTTTGAACTGAGTAGGTTGATACAGACAGTGTTGTAAAATCTGGATGGTGTCTTTGTTCAGGTAAATACTGTGGAAACGCGTTGACATGTAAAATTAATTTTTAAAGTTTTTTAATCTGGATAAATTAATCGATATCAAATATCTCATATTTATCCATATTTCATTCATAATAATTTCCGCGGTTACACGTTAATCGCTTACCGGATCATCGAACAGACTCACCAGGATAATCAGAAAAATTAGATCATGCACGATACCAGATCAGCCCACTGCTACAGTGACACGTGCACCATAGCAGTGGTTGAATTATGATAATTTCCATAAATTATAATTTTACCCCTATTGCGGAAAATTCCCAAAACACTACCGGAATGATTTCAAAAATTCTAAGAATATTGCTACACATTATACACATTGCTACAGTACATGATCAAAAATCCATATTTCATTAAATTACGATTTTGTCCCTAATGCGGTTTATCAAGAAAATTCTCAAAACACTCCAAAATAATTCTGAAAATTATGAGAATTTTTCCTACACATTTTCACACATCCAATTTCATCCAACCTCAATTTCATAAATCAAGCCACAATTGAATTTATTTCATAATTAATCAAAACTAATCCCTAAATAATTCAAATTCATGCAAATTCAAATTCCATAACCACCAATTGAGAGTCCACCACCATAAAGGCTTTGTTTGGTATTGCGATTAGAAAAGTGTGGTGAACAAACAATGATTCATAAACGGTGAAATTTTGATTTATACTAAAAAGAAATTTGGTGCGTTTTTTAATATTTTGATAGTGGAGAAAAGTTAAAATTTTTAGCTTTTGCAAAACTCGGTTTTTGAAAGAAATCACGATTAATATTTTTTTACTGGAATTAAATTTATGTTTTTAAAGTGGATTTTGTATTTATTTTTTTAGACTTTTGTTTTGTGGTGACCCACAAAATAGAGGACATTTTAAAATAAAATGTGTGGTGCTGCAAGTGGGAACTGTTGAATTTTTAGCAAAACGGAAACCTTATCCACACTCAAAATGGTCGGATTCTTTCAATGCAGCATGATAAAATTAATATTTCAAACCCAATTATTTTACATCAGTTTAGTCAATAAATTTTGTACAATCCTATTTCACAACCTTAATTTATTCATCTGTGTTGACGGTTGTTTTTCGTTCCAGGAGTAATTCGGGAAAAATCACTCCTCGAACAAACCTCTCTCAACTGTAAATTTATTTGGTTTGTTGGGAACCAAATGCAAACTAGGTAAAAAAAATAGAATACACACAGATAAACAAATGATTTAATGTTGTTCGGCGGAATGGATCCAACCTACGTCCACAGGCATAAGGGAAAATAAAGCTTTTATTACTGGCTCAGGTCTGACCGACCTATTTTGTTTCTCTAGCTCGGGGTTCTTTTATCTCTATTACAAGTTACAAGTGTTTTTGAATAAAATTTCTCAATCAACCCTCTACAATGAATTCTATATCCCCTTATATACTAAGTCTAATTACATTGTTACGTTATCGTCGTGACTTCAGCCACGTTACTAGCCATTATTGCTTAGGCTCTCTTCCCCAAATACCCTACGGATTATAGCCCATCCGCCTGACACAGCTACGACCTGCCACCTTACACATCTACTCCAAGCCATCCAAATCTCATCAAATCATGCTATTTTTTGTAACTGTTACACGTTATGCTACAGTGCCAGCTAGGATTCTAATCACTACCACGCGAAAACGTTCGTCGGTAAATAAACTTACAGCCTTGTTCAGTCCTATCGTCCGGTGGCCTACTTCTATTCTCATCAATGATTGGGGAACCCAAACTTCTGTTTAGTGCTTACGTTGTATGGTCTTGAACATAATGTCATCACCCCGACCTAACTCCTCGGGCCAGCAAGTTAAGACGATCGACCGCAATGATCGACCACTCCCATCAAGTCGGGTCGGTGCATAGACCTTTACTTTCCTCACTTTACTAGGTTGGGTCGGCCTTCACAAATGCTCAAGTGTTGTTGATTATGATGTCTTTATATCAGATCGAGTATGGTTCTTTTCTTATGTCCTTCTGCGCCTCGGGCTCGAGTCCCTTCATCTAACCTCTCGTCCTTATATTGACCTTGGACCTTTATCTATTTAAGTGCACATCCCATTATACCCTTCTTCAGACTTCAGAGTTTCTCAGGGCAGAAAATCATCGTCAACAATCTATATTAACTAAATGAAATTCTAAATTAATGCAACAATGCCAAATTAAGGAAGAGTCATGACTTTAAATTATGACACTCATAAGTCTCAAATCTAAAGTGCAACACAACTAGCTAAAGCAACTAATTTCTTAAAAATTTGGAGCACCAACCGACCATAAAAGAGATCGAAATAATAAAATAAAAACATCATTTTCACTTCCATTCCTCACCCTCTTCTGTCCTTGAATCTCATTCTTCTCATTTCACAAAAGGTTTACACATCCAAATTCCATAATCACCAATTGAGAATTCACCACCATAAAGCAACTCAAAAGCAATTATAGGTTACCAATGAGTGGCTCAAATAACTCTAGAATAGTAATTTGGTATCCAACACCCTAATTATGCTTAATTATCTTTACACATGCAAATCTAGGCTTCATAATTTGGTTTCTATCATCCTAATCTCACCAAAGATATAATATATCTAATTAGGAACTAATTGTAATTAATTTTCAAGAGAAATGATAATAGGAATTACCTTCATTTCCTTACAAGCCTTTGTTATAACTCCTAAATAACACATTCATGCTTCTATTTTGATGCATGATCAAACCAAATCAAAATTCTTAATTCTAAGTTCTCTCTTGAACCTTTCAAATCTTAGAAACAAAAAACCAAAACCCTAAAATTAGGAGCAATGGCCGAAATTTATGTTATTTATACAAGGGAGGGCATATCATTTGACCATTATTAAATATTCGGCCAAAATTAAGCCAATAATTTTTTTACGCATGTGTGGCTAACATTTAACCAAGCCAAAAGATTATCTAATAAGTTTTTTATTAATTAATTAATTAAGAAAATAATATTTCAAGAATATAATTTAATAAATAATTAAAAATTAATTAAATTTTAATTAATTAAACAATTATTTATCTGACATGTGTCAAAAAATAATTAGAACTAATGTGTATCTAATCAAATTATAACAAATTCACGTCGGGTTCGCAATTCGAATCTGGCATCTCTACTTCTAACTCATTGCTTGTCATCCTCTCCACTAGGCTCTCTTTGCTCGTAAACGTTGACGTGAGCTAACTTTGGTCAGTCTATCCTTTGGCTTCTCATATTGAAAAAGCTCATTTTATGCTACTTTAGACTGACATACGCTCTTGATATGCAGTGATCCCGAAAGCGGATGATATATGAAGACTTGCAAAATAAAATATTGGTCACGAGGGAAAACTCTCCCCGAGCTAATGTCGGAATTTGGCCATAAGGGAACATGACTTCCTTGTGTCATCAACACGTGGTCAAATGGATAAACTCGACCCTAAGATAACGAGGATAATAAGGTGAGATGTAACCCGACCTCGATCTAGTTGTTGGGGCAGTTGTGGAACCCCTAGGGTCGGATCGGTGCCCTGTATATTGGAAGTGTGTCTAACCCATGGATATCAAGGATATGTATATTTTAAAATATTTTAATGAAAACTGCATTCTGATATTAGTCCGTAGGAAAAAACGAGGACCAAATCACATTTGTCTACCACTTTGATTTAATTCAATTAAATCAAGACAAAAATTAGGAAATATATTAGTTCAATGTTTGCCACTTTGATTTAATCCAATTAAAAAAAGCCAAAACACCTATAATTACATACTTTCAATTACCATAATATCCTCAAATGGTAGAGATAATTATGAAATTACGACAAAGCCCTTATGTAAATATTGAATTAATCCAATTAGATCAAAGTAAATAATCAATGTTATCCAATAACACTTGATTATCTTAGTTGATAATTATAATATGGAATATTATCTTTTATCAAAATTAATCGGCTACCGAAGTGCTCAACGAGTACACTTCATATTGGGACTCTCTAAGTTAAGACATGTTCGTCAAATAAGCCTAGCTAATATATACGCAATTCGGCCACCTCCGAATTCACGAAGAACACGAACGACCTTTTTGAACTATACAAGTCGAGGTAATCACATATGTTTAACAATCTCTCTGTCGTAGGCTATCTGAGTTGTGCTTAGAAAATATAGAATACAACGTCAAGTTTTCGAGGCGCACATCTCATTTTGACATGTCCACGATTCTTTACAACTGATACGATCCACCCTAGGTGATCGGCTTAGGCCAAAGTCTTAAGAATCGTGATTTACTCACAAGAATACCTAAACACCTTATGGTACATATACGAGCCTACAGATCCTATATTGACTCACACTTGATTGACGAGTGCATCGGTCCACACCCAACGAACATCTAAAGGCCATACCATGAAAGATTTCTGACATACATGGCATCAAAGTGTGGATGATCTCACACAAAACCAGTGTTATCCTATAGTCAAATGATCACATATGCTACTCGACTCGAGGAGATTCCTATTTACGGTGGTGTGTACTTCCAACTATTAGGAATCACCTGTGAGTAATTTAGTATTCGGTCCAACCAATACCCACATACGAGCTTCCAATGCTCAAAGTACATCAGGTTAAACCATTGAAACTCCAATTCCAATATACGACATGTGCTAGTCTTCTAGGTTATAGGAATTTGATTGTATTCCAAAACCAACGACTAGAAATATATATACACTTTAAGAATAGTTTATAATAGTAATACTTATCTCAATGTCGGACCACCCAGTGTCCAGTATTACTACATGACTATGCTAAGGTCGATGTCATTCTTAGCATATTTATACATCAATCTAATATACATAATTACAATACTATTAATAAGGTTTGAAATGAAAATCTAGTTATTTTATTAATAAATAATAAAATATAATATACTATACATTATTCGGATTAGCGCTCCAAGCACCAACTCCAACAAACACACACTTGCTTAGTGCCAATCTGGATGGTACCTCAGTCTCATCTCCTCCATATATTTATCGAATAAATTAGGAGGTAGGGCCTTAGTAAGCGGGTTTGCTATGTTGTCTAGTCATTGAACCTTCAAGACCACTATGTCTTTTCATTCAATAATCTCTCTAATCACATGATATTTCATATCCATATGTTTAGAATTGGAATGTGCCCTCGGCTCCTTAGCCTGCGCAATGGTTCCATTATTATCACAGTACAATGGGATCGAATCCTTAATACTAGGCACAATACCAAGTTCTGTTATAACACAGCTTCTTTAGCAGCTTCCAAAGCCACTATAAATTCCGCCTCGGTGGTGGAATCATCTGTTGAGCCTTGCTATGAACATTTCCAAGTAACTGCACCATTATTAATGGTTTATATATATCCGGATGTGGAGTATCTATCATCTGGATCTCCTTGGAAGTTAGTGTCCATAAAACCTTTAAATTGTAGCTCATCTTCTCCATATATGAGAAACATATCCTTAGTACCCTTAAGATGTTTCAGGATATGTTTCACAGTTGTCCAATGATCATCACCTCAATCAGATTGATATCGGCTAGTGTAGACACTGTATTTTTGCATAAAGCCCAATGATGAGCCTCGTATGGAGGCACTACCCGATAAGTTGCGGAAGTTGCGGGAAACGGACGTCGGAATGGAAAATTCAAAAATTAATACCTTGTCAAAATTTAAACTCACTAGTTTAGCCTCGGGTTCGCTTAGTTGATTTCTGTTTTAAATATTAGCCTCGGCCCAAAACCCCCGCAACTTATGAAAGCCCATGCACAAAGCCCACACGCACAAAGCACATACAAAACCCTAACATGCAACTATAAAAACATAACACTTCCAAACCCTAAAGTCTCTCTCTCTTTTCCTCCTTCTCTCTTTACCCATCTTCTCTCCCTCTCTATAGCAACAAATCAAAAAACAAAAACCCTAAGCTCTTCTCATTGACCTGACATTCACGGCAACCTTCAAAACACAAAAAAAAAAAAACAAAACAAAAACCCTAAGACTCACAACCTCCCTCTCTTCTCTCTCTCTCTCTCGCCACTCTCTTCTTCTAGCTTTCATCTCTCTCGTACGTTCTCGATTCTCTCCTCTCTCTCCTTCTCTCTTCTCAGCTAGCTCTCATCTCTCTCTCTCTCTCTCATATATTCGGCATTAACATACAAAAAAAACCCTAGACAACTCACGGCCTCTCTCATCTTCTCTCCACGCTGAACCAAAAACAATACAAAAAAAATATAAACCCTAGGAGATCATCTCTCTCGGCCTGACCAAGCCCACCAAATAAACCCTAATACAAGCTACACACGACTCACAAACCTAAAAGCCACGACTCTCTCTCACAAGACACTTACACGGCACACTCACACAAGCCACGCACACACGTCAACACTCACACACTAGCACTTTAACCTCACACTCACACAAGCAACACGCACGCCAAAATAGCCCACACACTAAGCCACCTCAATCAATACAGAACCGACATAAATAGTCTCACACTTAAAAACATACCACGCAGCCGCTTAAACACACACCACGTAGCCACTAAGAAACACACACACCACTCACGGCCAACAAACACACTCACGCACTGCCACAAAGACACACACACCACGTTGACACACGTCACTCTCTCACCTTAAACACACACCACGCAGCCACTTAAACACAAAGCCACCAAACAATAACCGAAATAACCACAAAAATAGTCCATTTGACCACTGAAACAGCCTCTTAAAATAGTCCAGAATCTTCCCAACTGACCGCCAAAACCAGTAACAACAAAAACAGCCCCCGAAATAGTCCATAAAACACCCTGAAATAGTCCCTAAAACACCCCCAAAACAGTCCAAAAATCATCCCAAAACCAGCCCTAAAAACCACAGAAAAACAGCAGCAAAAACAGAGAAAACAGCAGCTTAAAATAGCAAAACAGTGAACAAAAGTGTTGAACTAGTGAACCAGAAAAGCCGCAGAGCATTAACCCTTCCGGCGACGTCTCAACGCCCTTCGCGAAGCGACTTAGAAGGTAAGACCTGAGGGCACCCATTACTATTTATTATTTACCTTTTCGGTTATTTATCGTTATTCCATCATATGCATTATTATATTTCACGTCAATTTTTATTTACATTGTGTTAATGATTGCGTGTTATCCCTTGCGGTATATCGGATGGAAACCCATACATAAATTCTGTAGACGAATCCGAATGGATGGTAGTGCGGTCTGTACTTGGGATACAACTCCACGTCTCGCTTGAGAAACATTCACGCACTTGTTTTAGTTTTGTAATTTAATTTTTATGTTCATTTACTGTCTGTGTTCATTATTCCGCTATTTACTTTCTGTCTGTTATTTCATTATTTATTTATTTATCGCTGATTGTTAGTGTGCATGGGCTATTTATATCGGATTAAAGGTCCCCATATTTGCGGGAAATGCCAGAGGGCAGCCTTTACCATGATATTTTCCCGCGTCGGACGAGGTATACTTGGTTGGATGTGAAATACGTCCAACCGGGCATATGAGGTCCTATATAGATGTAGGTCAAGTCTCTTGGCTGCATCTCTTCTACTTTTATTCTACTATTATTTTTCCCTTTTTTGTTATTTATTTATCATCGTATTCGTCATCGCGCATTTCCTTTGTGTTATTTATTTAGTTATACGCCTTTCCATTGCCTTTTTTAGTTATCGCTTCGTATTCATTCCATTAGTTACCTTTATTTATTTTGCCATATCACCTCACGTTTATTTCCATGATTGCATTAATGTTTATGCGTGTCATCCCTTGTGGTATATCAGATGGAAACCCAGATGTAAATTCTGTAGCCGAATCTGAATGGAAGGTAGTGCGGTCTGTACTTGGGATACAATGCCACGTACCACTCGGGAAATACTCGCATGTGCATGACTAACCCTCCTTTTATTCGCTATTTACTTATTAACGCTTTTCCCGCTTTTGACTATTTATTATAATTTTCATTATCGCATTTCCTAATGTAATATGCTTCCAGTGTTTCTATTAATGTTTATGGGTATGCAAATTCGTGTGTTTATTTGAATTATTTTGCATGTGATGCATAAGACTTGGTTATATTATTATATAAACTCGTTCATTACAATTGGTATAAGTAAGGGACCATTCTGAACCCAACGGTTTGAGATCTTCCCTTGGGAGGGGTGAGTGCGGCCTTAAATCATTTCCCAGTTCACACTGGGTGGCGACTCATTTATTCTCCGGTTTAGTCCCCCGCGGGCTACTCCGTACTCCCAACGGGCCGTGAGGCCAGACAGCGTCGCCCCATCTCTGTTCACACAGTCTGGCGACTCCACTGAGGATAGAAAATCGGCTGCGAAATAATGTCTTGTAATGTTTGTGATTTTTACTTTAGTTAACATTGTCTCATATATTTTGCATACATTTTCTTACCTTGATAGCATCATGTATCGTGAAGTCGTTTTCGTTCGAAGCGGCGGATCGTTATATGGCATCATCATTCGTTGGCACGTACCTTAGGGTATAAAAAGGTGCGCTCACTTGGTCGCTCAAACCCTTGAGTGGGGAGACCTAGTTGTGGGAAACCCTTCACCGGTGGGAGCCTTTATCCATACTCCCATAAACCCACATGTGAACCATAGTTGTATGACCTATAGAAGCCACCCCTTTATGCTTGTGTTTGGGACCATCATCATTTAGATCCATTTGGACTTCTCGTCATAAGATACGAACTTGTTGGGCCATTTCAACTGGGACGAGTTTATGTCTTATGACGATTGGGCCAAAAGTTTTCAAAATGGTAATGGGCCACTTTGTGTTTGGGCCCCCTATCATTTGAGGTTGTTTAGCTACCTTACCGCAAAAGTGTAAACCTGTTGGGCCTTTTTTTTCAATTGGGACAAGTTTGCACCTCGTGATAATATAATTGAATACTTTAAAATGATAATAGGCCAACTTGTATGAAAACCTTGATGAGCTTAGAAAATCCAAACATGATCCAAATATGCCAGAAGCATGAGTCCGATATCTGCACTGGCTTTCATCCATAAAGGCTATGCCTTGTTACGGCATATTTGCATACTTGTGGATGCTTCTAAATTCATCCCCACGACCGTGATTACCGATGGCCCAATTCGTCATTTCTAGACAATGGCACAATCCACATATTAAGCTTAGTCAATATTGTAAATGGAGGGTCTTTGTCTTTTACCGATGGAAAGGGACTGAGGTAGCTAAGGTTCACCTTTGTAGCATATGCGAGAACGATTTTGTGTACCCCATATTGGTACATAAAATAAGCCATACCTAGGATATAAATGGACTTACCACGAGTGTGGGAGGAATAAGGTCGGAAGGATATATGATGTTTTAATGACCATATGCATCTCATACATCTCATGCATCCCACGTATACACGCATCATGTTAACCTCGTGTCTCAAAAGCCATCATAGATATCTGTTGGG